>CM076577.1:971443426-971733771 GCA_034641835.2 Pinus albicaulis | reverse complement strand
TCCTTTGCCTCCCCTAGATACTTTGGCACTTGCAGTTGCCACTGACAGCTTTCCACCACTCATGATATCTGTAGCAAACGACCCGTCGTATCCACATTTTCCAGCTACAATAATGGAAAACAAATTAAACCAATGAAAACCAGATCCAGATCTTACTGTAATATTAACTAATGCTAGGTCAGTTGTCAAAACCAAACCACGCAGTGTCTATAGACCAGATCTCTGTGCAATATCAACTTATATCACATTTTCTATCAAAAACAAACCACAGAGAGCCTACACCAGATCTTTATGTGATATTAACTTCTATTGCATCAGCCTTCAAAAACCAAATCACACTAATTATTTTTCTCTCTTTTGTCGATTCCTATGTCTCCAAACGGAATCCTATGTCTGAAAGTGGGGAGATAGTCTATTGCATTCTTACCACTGATAAGTTCCGGCAATGGAGGCTGACTGTGGTACACGAGCTTGGTTTTGTGAAGGCAACTATCACAACATAATGCTACAGGAAACAACATAAAACTCGTGAATAAAAGTGCAGTTGCACACCGAATAATTGCACTGTTTGAATCTAAAAACTCCATTGATTTGACGTTGTACACCGCAAAAAAGGAAAACGGGCAAACTCAGTACGCAGAGAAGAAGTGTGGGTTGAGCTCACTACGCAGGGTGGCTTTTATAGACAAGGGACACCAATCACTTTGCTTTGAGAATGTAAATCTGGGACACAGTCGAGACCAACGTGCAGGTGAATGAATAATACAGTCAAAATATTTAACAGTGTCGTATTTGACTGTTGCACGTGGGATAGTTACCTGCAACAGCTGGGTTTTTTTATTTGACTATTACAATTAATATTTAAGAAATTTGTGTTTGTCACGAAAATTGCATTTCCAACTATTTTTTAAAGTTATATATGGTTTTTAAATAACGATGAAGTTTGAAGTTTGATTGTTACATGGATTAGGTTTGATTTGAGGTTAAGAGAATGGTTTTTTTTAATAGATTATTAGTTCAAAATCAAAGAGGTAAAGTATGTATGTTTTTCTAAATTTAGTAGTGAAATAGCTGAGTTGAAGTAAGTCTTTTGTTCTAGAAAATGTAATGATAATATTGATTTTGATGATGTCTTTAGAATTAATCACATTTTAAATTATTAAATATTATCAATCACTTAATATAATTTATTCTAAAAATATTAATTAAAAAAATAAACATTATAATTATCAATTTATTAATATAATATATAAGAAAATAAAAATTTTGTAGTAGTTAAAACAAAAAAATTGTAATTTCTAATTCAAAACAAAGAATATTGTGATTTCTAATTCATTTACATTTAACCTTTTTATTATTGACCATCACATGTTAAATATTTATATTTAACATAGTCTAGTTAATCAACTTTATAAAACAGTTATAGAATGGAATTCACAGTCTAGTTAATCAACTTTATAAAAGTAGTTATAGAATGGATTTCCAACTCTAATTTACAATGTAATGGTTTAAATGTTGAATACTGAGATTCCCTATTCTTTTACGGAATATAATAAAACCGTGAAAAAAATTGAGTATTCTGAGTCCCAATTTATGTAATAAAACTTTGTGTTCCTTAAAACAAGGGATATTGTAACTTTTAATTCATCGATATATGAAAGTAAAACTCTGACCAGGGACATTGTGATTTTAATTCAGTAGTATTCATAAATAAAACTTCTACATCTAGCAACGTTGAATTTTGATAATCACAGGCTATCCATTTATATTTAACAGCTGGCAGTGACTCAACTTTAAAAATCTGGTCAATGTGATATGCTGGCATTTCCAACTAAATTTACTATCAGTGACTGTAATAAGCATTGTGCTTCCCAATTCATTTCGCATAATATATCATATTTTTTTGTATTGGTTAAAGTAATGAGTATGATAATTCCCAATAATGTATAGTAAAATTTTAATATCCGAATAATGTTTAATTTTAAAAATTTTACGTATTTATATTTAATTAATGTTTAATTTTAAAATTATAACATATTTATATTTAATTAATAAATAAATTAAAATTAATTAGATTTATAAAAATGTTTAAGATTATTAATATAAATTAAAAAAAATTAAATTAAATTGGTTAGTATCAATTTTTGAATTTATTAAAAATTAAAATGATTAATATAATTTCCAAGTTATTTAAGAAGGTTATAATTATTTTATGTTTTGAAGGTTTTTGTTGGCGAAAAAAGAGGTCTCTTGGCAAGACTCCGGTTCAGGGTTGAGGCCAACAAGGTTTCCGTTATAGTCTAGGACAACGCCTGCATTTTCACCTTGCTCGAGGGAGCAAGGAGTCTCACCCGAGGTATGATGGACCTTACTGAGATTAGAGGTTAGATCATTGGCGTCGAGGAAAGATTACTAACACAGATCATATTTATGAGCATACAGAAGACATATATGTATCTTAACTCTAAGAAGTAAGCTATCATTCATCACTACATGTTCAGAGTATCGAGTTAAAAAATTAAAATATGCATACATTCACCATAATCAATCAAGCATCAACCAATCCATAATATACAACACAACGACAATCTGATTCCATTAACTTAGATCAAAACAACATAAACATACTCTGCGGAGTCTATTACAGTTCAATTCAATACAAAAGGCTCCACATAGCTCTCCCTAGGCTCTACTCTCCTATCAGCCTCTCTCTCTGACTAACTAACTAACTCCAAAGTCGCTTCTTTCCTGCCTATTTGTTCCTGCCGACTGACACTGTCAGTCTTTGCCCCTTTCGCGCTCGTTTGTCCCCTTGCGCTTCGCTACCTTCTATTTCTTCTTCATCACTAGGAGTTCTACTGTTTGTTTCTTGTCTCCCATCTCTTCCATTTGTGTCGTTATCTATCTACGCCTCGCCACTTGTCTTCCTACTTTCCACAACCATGACAGCTCCCTGCCTACCTTGATTGTGTTCCGCTACCTTTCTTTCGGTTCTCCGCAACTCCAAAACTATTATGTCCAAAATAAAGGCCCCAACAGGCCCCGACCACATGCTATTGACTCATCTCGAGTCAATATTTTATTGTTGTTGCAGCTTCTAATGGTCTGTCGGCTTCCAGTGCTGGCCTAGTTTCTCTTGTTGCTTCCATCTCTGTCTTTTCTTGTTTCAGTTTGCCCTATTCCAACAAAGGCCCCAACTCGAGAACCTTGTTCATTGTTTATGTTCTAAGCTCTGTGAACTCAGTTATGGCTTGATGCCATGCCTTTATCACAGGCTCTATTTCATTGATGATTCTGTCAGCCTGATTCGCATCCATTACCTTCGTTTGTTGAACACTTCATGGATTTTGGGTTCTGCTTCAGCTGCCAGTTGTTGAATTTCTTCTGCCTTTTGCTTCACAAGGTGTCGTAGGTCCCTGATAAGTTGCTTTGTTGTTGCTGAATGTTCCTCGATGGCTTGAATTTTTTATTCAAGTATGTCTGCTTGGTCATACAGTTGAGTTCTGCTGACCAAATCTGTGGTCCCCCTGATTTCAAGGACAATCTTCTGCAGTTGTTCGGAAACTGGTTGTGCCTTCATTGTTAGAGAATTTTAGCATGCATGTAGTTTCTCCAACATGCTGTATGCTCCCTTGGTTGTTGTTCCGAGTGTGTCATTTATGTTCTGCATTTCTCTTTGCCTCTCTGCTACTTTCTCAGCATATACTGTAGAGGGATTTGGTAATGTTGGTCTTGCCGCTAGCGCCTCTTTCAGCTCCTGGGTTACTTGTCCCAGGGTCATACATGCCATTTTGACTTGAATGGATCTTTCAACCATTGAGCATGATGAAATGTCTGCGGGTGTTATGCTATCTAGGGCAGTGACTGTCGGCCATAGTTCTTTAAAGACCTATGCTACTTGGTCTAGTTTTTGATGTAGGTTATCCTTCTCGCCTTGGAGTTGATTGTGCTCATCAGTAAGCACAATAACTTGTTGTTGCTGCTGCTCAAATCTATGTAATAGGTTGCTGGGTAGACCCTCTGCTTGTCGTGCTGCCATCTGGATGAAACTGAACAGTTGGCTAGGTCCCCAGTTTTGCATGTTCCCACTGCTCGACATCACTTGGCTTGGATGTCTTTCCCTAAGCGGTTATAATCCTGTGATTAGTTACTAGAGTGAGGTGTACTTTGACAGTGTTGATGCTAGCTTTGGAAATCAAGTAGACATGATGGGTAATAATTATGGATTAATATGGAAACTTTATTACGGTATGGGGGTTACTAATTATGGAAGTTAATTTTTAAATTCGGGTGATCTTACGGACTGAAAATGGTATGATGGGTCATTATGAGTGAATGGTGGTTGACACGCTTAGGCTGTGTAACACTGTAGACTCTCCCTCCCCGACCACAATTGGTTGTGATGTTGTCTCCACATCGCAATAGGGTGATTGTTGTCTTTGCGTGACTTTGCGGGTTTCTTATTGAGGATTCCTACTCTAATGGACTGAAAAGATTAAAACATAAACTATTCTCTGGCTCATCTCAGTTGCGAGAGAGTTATTAACTCTAATCTACTAACTAATATCGGGTGCGAGAGTTATTGAAATTAAAAGGATTGTGGTGCTTACTGATGATAGGGTTTCAGGCATGCGCCATTCACCCATCCTTAATGTATCTCTCCATCTAGTTGTGCTAGCCTGACCGCGCCTGAGTCTCTTATCTCTATGACATAATACGGTCCCATCCAATGCATTCTGAGCTTCCCTGAACTCGGAATTTGTTTTCATAGAGCACATTTTTCCACCAATAGTGAATGTTTTGAGGCTTAATGTCTAAATATGCCGGATTTTTGTCATTGTTTTTGGACTGATTGATGGAAATCGTTAGAAATCTAGTCTCTCTTCAAGTTCCTAATTCATGGAGGCATGCAAAGATGGAGTCTTCCTCTACTGAATGTGTTGTTAGCAATTGAGGCTCATGATAAAATCCTATTAGGATTATCGGTTTCCTTTCCCGTATACCAAATGGAATGGAGTTTGATTATGCAGCCTCTTTATTGTTGTCATGTATGCCCACAACGTCGCTGGTATTCTTTCATCCCAGTCATCATGGTTAGCGTTGCATATCTTTTTTAGTCCTTTCTCCAAGATTTTGTTGAAGGCCTCGACGGTTCCATTTGCCTGAGGGTGGTATGACCTTCTCTTGTGGTGTTGTATCATAAAGTTTTCCAACAGTGATTTAATTGTCTCATTAATGAAACACATTCCTTGATCACTTGTTAGGCTCCTTGGACAATCAAACCTTCAAATGATTTTCTCAAAAATAAATCTGGCTGCCATGTCTGATGTACAGTCCCTTACAGGTGCCGCCTCTTCCCATCTTGTGAGGTAGTCAGTTGCAGTGATTATATATCTTTCCTGTGAGTGTCATGTCGTTGGTGCAGTTGGTCCTATGAAGTCGACGTCCCATTTCTCAAATGCCTGCATAGTCCTCACGGGTTGCAAGGGCAGTTCATCACGATGTGACGGTCACCTAGTTCTTTGGCAGACATCACATTTGTTCACATATTCCTTGCTATCTTTGTGCATGGTGGGCCACCATAATCCTGCGTGTAGTATTTTCCTTTCGGTGATGTCTACTCTTTCGTGATCTAAGACACATCTTCGTAGGATATGATCCAGGCCCATTTTATATAACTGCCATGCTATGAGTTGACATTTGGCCACTTTAACTACTAGATGTCTTTTTTGGGTTGCTGTGTATTCTGATGGGCATTTTCCTGTGGCTAAGTATGTCGCTATCTATTCTATATAATATTGGATGGCTTCTACTCAAAAGAGATCAAAATCCGACAGTTGGTCGTCAAGCAGTCCCCCGTTTTCCCCGTTCTCCAATCTTGACAAATGGTCAAGACCAACGTTTAGCCTTCCGGTTTTACTATTACTTCAAAAGTGAATTCCTGGAATAGTAGGATCCATCTACAAATTTTTCTTTCCAGTACAGGTTTTTTTGCCAGATATTTTAGTGTCGAGTGATCTTTGAAGAACTTGAATGTGCCTCCCAGTAAGTAGTGGTGAAATTTCTGTAGAGAGTGTACCATAGCAAGAGTTTCTCTTTCTGTTGTTGTGTAATTCCTTTCTATCGTTGACAACTTCCTACTTGCGAAGTATACTAGGTGATCTATGGATGTTTCTCCTGGCTGAGCTAGCACCGCTCCCAAAGAAATACTTGAAGCATCAATGTGGACATGAAACTGTTTATCCCAATTGGGATGGGCCAATATAGGTGCAATTTCTAGTTTCTCTCTTAACATGTCCAATGCTTTAGTGCATTCATTGTTCCATATGAATTGTTCTGACTTCCGCATCAACTTTTCTAGTGATGTTGTGATTTTTGCATAGTTGCGGGTGAACCTCCTGTAGTATCCGGTGTGTCCCAATAGTGACCTCAACTGCTTTACATTCTCTGGTGCTTCCATGTTCACAATTACTGCCACTTTTGTGGGGTCTACACATACACCTTGCTTGCAGACGACATGTCCCAAAAGTGTTCCAAAAGGTACTGCAAAGATGAAATTTCGAGATATAGAGAAATTTGAAGCTAAATTTCACCTATCAAACATTATCCTGAGTAGATTTTCATAGTTCTTCAGTACGCTTTACACCGTCCAATCATCCATGTATACTTTTAGGAACTTGTGGATATAGTCTCTTAATGTTGCTATTACTATTCGTGAAAAAATAGCTGGTGTATTATTTAGCCCAAAAGGAATGACATGATAGGCATATGATCCCCATTCTATTGTGAAAGTAGTTTTTATTTTCTCTTCTTCTACTATTCTCACCTGATGATATCCTGAGAAGCCATCTGTTAATGAGTATGCTTCGTTCCCTGCTACATTGTCAAGAACTTCGACGCTAAATGGAGTTGGGTATGGATCATGAATGCATGTGTTATTTAGATTTTGTAGTCCACACATACTATAATTTATGATTTCTCCTTTTTGATTTGTATCACAATTGGGCTGACCCATTCTACTTGCTCAACCGGAAAAATCAAGCCTGCATTCAACATTTTGTCTATCTCTTCTTTAACCTTTTATTTACTCTTGGATTCAAATGGTAAGGTCTATGTTTTACTGGCCTTGCATCTAGTTTTAGGACTATGCGCATCTCCCCCATATCTCCTTGGATTCCTTTGAGCTCTGCTACTGAATATTGGAATAAGTCTTCATACTCTTGTATTAGGTCAAAGATTTCTTTTGCTGTCTCTTTATCCCAATAATCCTAGATGGATGCAATCTTGGGCTTCTCCATGCTTCCAATATTGTGCTTCTTTTTATTCAAGGGTAACAGGTGCAATCCCTCATTAGTTGGTTCTTCTTGTATCTCCCGTTCCTCTTCCTTTTATTCAAAGTATAGATGTCGAAGATTCTTTAAATCATCGTCGTCTATCTCCCAATCTATCCTTTTACATGCTACTAAATCCTTGAATTTCTGCTCTGATAAAGATATTTCTTCACTCTCCTGAAGCTCTGGGAAGAAAAATATTCTTTTAATTTCTTTAAGGGTATCTGTAACTTGTTTTTTGTCTCCTTTGAAAGAAAAACATTGCGTAAATTTTTCCGCAACTGTTTCCCAGGTACCTGTTCCTCTCTTCTTCTCTTCTGACAGGTACCAAGCTTGTGGAATGGTGTCCAGTGAATGTATGAATTTGTGTGCCCATAAAGATTCTTAATATCCCTCTTTCTTCCACTTATACTTGCAACTTCTTAGATGTGCTAGGGGATCATAATTCCCTCGGTACTTTTCTCCCAGTTGCAGTCCTAAAGGCGCATGAAATCTTGTTCTTAATTCTCTGGAAATATCTTCCCATTGCAAAAGAGAGTTGCAATGGGTTTCCCATCACCTTGCTGACGTGGATTGTAGTGCTACATCCATGATAGGGACTCTATGTTCTATTGGTACTTTGTCTTCCACTTTGGTAATAAATGTATTCACAGCTTGCATATTTGAAAGAGTTGGGTATTCTCTTACTTCTGTACCAATCCAGTTGACTCCACGAACATTGGCACATCTTCTGGTGTTGATTTCATATCCTCCCTTCTACTAATCATCCCAAGCTACTTCTGACCCTAGGTCAGAACTCTGAACACTTCTCCAGCTTATTGTTCCTCATGCTATAGGATTAATGTAATCCTCTCTCCTTCCCGTCGTCATTTGGTAGAGTTGATCTAGAAGTTGTGTGCCTTCTCTATTGTCAACAGTCTCTGTGTATCGGGGTCATTGATACGGGTCCAACGGTTGAACTACTCTGACTTCACCATCTTCGAATATCATTAACGCCTTCTTTAAATCGATGACTGCATAATTTTCAAAGGCCCAATCTATCGTTAGCAAGGCAGGATAGAGATCCTTGTCACCATGATATCTATTACGTCAAATTCCTTATCGGTATTTATTCCTGCAACATCAACCTCAACTTCTTCCAGCCTTCCCTTTGGTACAATTCAGTATTGGTTTTCCATTCTGAGCTGTATTGGTTTGTATGAAAACTTCGGTTTTCCCAGTGCTCCCCATGTCTTTTGTGGTAGAATGTTGACATCTGATCCGATATCTAGAATTGTGTCTTTGATTTGGAATCCCGCAACTTGAGTGTTTACACGGAACTCCTTTCTAGTCCTTCTCTTATTTATTTTTACTCTTCTTATATATTTTTCAGCTGAGTTACCTAAGTCTCCAGGTCTTGCTCCTCCTTGCACGACCATTTCGAGATTTTTCTTTAATTGTTCCAGCATCTGTCCATTGTTTACAATTTTCAAGAACAGTTGGAACCACTCTTCTATAGGTGTGCTTGTATGGATTATCTTTCCTCCCTCACTATATTGTTGCGGAAGTTCCATACTCTGATGTCTTCCTATCTGTGAGAATGTTTCTAGTGCTTCTTTAAAGTACTGATTCTGTCGATCTGGTCTGAAAGCTTTCTTTAGGGATGCAAGTTTGATTAGCTTTATCGGGTCCATGTCTTGTGCATCCTCTCTTATATTCTTCCCTCCTCACGTGACTATAGCTACACTTTGCAGAGGCTACGTCTTTACTATTCTTGGTTCTTTATTAACCAGATTATCTCCCCTTTATCTGGCTCTCTCTTCCCACCTCTTAATCATCTCTAGGCAGTCTTCAGTAGCATGTGCATTGACTCTGCATTGAGAGCACCATGGTCTCCTAGGTAGCGAAAATTCTCTCGCTACATGACCTTCCTGATCACATTTATAGTACCTTACTGGTCCTCCTCCTCCAGTTATGCTACCTCTCATTCCTCCTCCTCGCCCCCTTGGAGTCTCATTTAATTTATAGGACGACATGTCTAATAATTCTGCCAATGCATCAAGGGCTCTACATTGCTTCATATTATGAGTTGTAGAGGCACAAAATTCACAGTAGATTTTATTTGGAACATTTGAGTATTTTTGCAGAATTGGACACAGTCATAGAGGATGACTAATACCTTTGTGTATTTCGCAACATTCTATTGATGTTTGTTTCTGTTGATTGGGGAACCCTAGGAAGTGGGGTTGCGGTTGGTATAGCCCTTGAGTATTTATCTGTGCAACTCTGCTGACAGGTGGGGTCCCCTGTGTTCTGGCCGCCGAATTTCCAACGTTTTCTCCCCGCAACCTCAGACATTTTGTGGCTACATGTCGTCCCATCAAGCAGTGTGTGCACCAGACATTGGTCCTTGCGAGTCGTACCAGTTGAATATATTTCAGTTTCTTTGTCAAACCATCTATTTGATGTTGTAGTCCTAGTATGGATGGATCTTGTACCGTTTCCCCTCCTCTGAACTCCTACGGGTATCCTGACATTGCTTCTATTTTCATCGCTTGCTCCAGAGAATCTTGAAGGGCATCAATATTTTTTTGTGCCAACGGTGCCCTTGTCAATGGTAGGAGTTCTTTGATGAACTTGGTGATTTGGATCGATTGGGTAACTTAGCTTTTCAATCGCGTCTTTAAATCTTCTCATCAAATCCAAAGCTTTTTCTCCTTCCCGTTGTTTGATTTCTCATAGCTCAGACAACCCTTGCTGATTCGTCTGAGGCAGCTTGAATTCTTAGACGAATTATTTCTTAACAGCATCTATTGCTGGGTTTTGGTGTGCTTCTAACCATTTAATGAACCAACGCAAAGATCTTTCCCTTAATGTGGTTTGAAACTCAATTAACTTGACTGCATCTGGTGTCTGTCGATCCCTCCAAATTTCTTCGCAGAGATATCAATGCTATTCTACATCGTCGTTACCTTTTCTAGAGAATTTTGGGTATTGGGTGAACGATCTCGCCATCTTTCCTTGTGTTGGCGGTACTAAAACAAAACCTCTACTTCTTGGCTGAGAGATTCCACTACTAGCACTATTGCTAGTAGATATCTGTATTGTGGATTTAGTACTACTCAACTTGCTAAACTCTCGTAACTTAATAAATAACTTATCAGGTGGATGATAGAGTACCAGTGGAAGGTTAGGACTAGTGCTAATTGAAATTTAGGGAATATCATTACCTTGCGTCATGGTTGTCGGCCTCTCTTGGAATAGTTGCTCCATCACAACATGCAGCTCCACATCAGAATCCTCCTCGGGGCACACGTCTTCCTCGTTGGACTTTTCTCCTTTTTATCTTTGGGCTGGGCTCCCATAAACTTGCCTAACTTCCTTAACATACCCTTCCACTCCTTGGGGTCCCATCTGACCTTCTTTTTCCTCTGTCATTTGCGGCGCCTTTTCACTGTTATGTCGATTCTTCTCTTGCTTATCAAATTCTCATATTGCCCTTTCCCGCCACTTCTCAGCAATCCGTGCTCTCCAATGTGCTCTCCGCTCTCTCAACCTACTAGAGATTCCGACATCCATATCCCTATTCCCCCTTTTTCCTTACTCGTAGCATCTTTCCCTCTAATCCTTCCCCTAGTACTAGAGGTTTAGGTCTCCATCTCAGGATTTTGGAATGACATCAGGCCCTCGTCCACCATTAGAGCTTTAATCCATAACGATATTTCTTTCAAAAATTCTCCCCTCAACCCAGGTCTAAATATGTCTTCTTAGTTTGTAAAATATTGGTAGCACTGAATTGAAAATTCTACAATGAACCCCTCCAAGGCAGTTTGTACCCAAAAATCTACTACTCGAGTTAGATTTGTATCTAACTGATGTAGCGCTACTATATCTGTGTGTGTCCAACTGCGACAAAATCTATGCAATCCTTTAGGGAGTGACTTGATCTAGAGTCTCCGCAACCAATTATAAAGCTCTTTGGGAAATTTTCCCCAAAAAATTTCATACAAGTCACTCACAGAGTCAGAAAACAAGACTCGATCCTTGACATTCTTTCCCCTCTATTCTCGAAGCTCTGCCTATTGCGATATGAACTGGTCTATGTGCTTGTACCACCATCTACGTAGTTACTCGTCATAGATCCTCGATACCATGATATCTCTTCTAAATAAATTTTCAGGTCCCCACAACGGAGCCATTTGGTTGCGAAAAAGGAGGTCTCTGGGAAAGACCTAGGTTCATGCTTGAGGCCAACAAGGTTTCCGCTATAGGCTAGAAAAACACCGACATTTTCACCCTGCTTGAGGGAGCAGGGAGTCTCACCCAAGGTGTGCCGCGACCTTACTGAGATTAGAGGCTAGATCCTTGGCGTCAAGGAAAGATTACTAACATAGATCATATTTATGAGCATACAGAAGACATACATGTATCTCAACTCTAAGAAGTAAGCTATCATTCATCACTACATGTTCAGATTACTGAATTAAAAATTAAAAATAGGTATACATTCACCATAATCAATCAAGCATCAACCAATCCATAATATACAACACAACAATAATCTGATTCCATTAACTTCGATCAAAACAACATAAACATACTACGTAGAGTCTATTACAGTTCAATTCAATACAAAAGGCTCTATAGAGCCCTCCCTAGGCTCTGCTCTCCTATCAGCCTCTCTCTCTAACTGACTAACTAACTCCAGATTCACTTCTTTCCTGCCTATTTTTTCCTGAATGACCTATTAATCGACGTATTTTCCCTTGTGCTCGTCTCGTCCCCTTGCGCCTCGCTACCTTCTGCTTTTTCTATTACTAGGAGTTCTACTTTTTGTTTCTTGTCTCCCATCTCGCCATTTGTGCCGTCATCTTTCTACTCCACAATTGCCCTCTGCTCGCAACCGTGATAGCTCCTCGCCTACCTTGATTATGTTCCGTCATCTCACTCTTCGGCTCTTCGTAACTCCAAATCGTTATGTCCAAAACAAAGGCCCCAACGCTTTTTTTGTCATATTTTCTAGTTAAATTTGGCAAAAATTATTTTTCCAAATTTAAATTAAAAGTAGCCTTTCCTTATTGAAAGCATAAACATGTTTAGTTATGGATGTATAAAAAATGTTTTGTAATAGAAACTAAGAGGTTCCCCAAAATTGCTCTGGAGGGAGGCAAAACCCCACTTCCAAATTTGAAGTGGCTTGGCACAAGGATGCCCAAGTACTGCCCAACTATTTGGGGTAAAGGAGGATATCATCTTGGAGAATAAAGATAATATTAAAAATACTATCACTTCCAATTTTTTGGCAAATTGTGGAATAATAGGGAGCTTGCGAGGAAAAGGAAGCTAAGGTACTATAAGGAGCTGATCAACCCCACTCTGGCTAACCAAAATTACCTTTTTGTCTTGACTAGTGCCTCTTGACTAGTGCTAAGGAGAAAATGAACATTTCCAAGATAAAAGCTAACTCCCACTAGCTTCTAAGCGAAATTGGGCTTTGGTCTATCCCCAAAACAACCTGGGAAGAAAGAATCTCTCACCCATGTGACACAGTAAAAAAATTGAAGATGAAGAGCACTTTCTCTTGAATTGTCCAACCCTCATTCACATTGGTTCTCATTTGCAACACATTTTCTAAACTTCCAACATTCTTGACTTGTTCAAAGAAGATAACTATAGTGATCTAGAAACACTCCTTTCCCTTCTATTTGATTATAAAAATAATATTTTAAAAAATATCAACTAATTTCTTTTCTTAGAACCCTATCTATACATTAATATCATCTCTTATATATATATATATAATTAAATTTCAAACTTCTTCCACATAATAAAATTATATTATTAAATTGAAATTTACCATTATAATACATGTTTCTAAAAACAAATTTTTTAACCTACAAAAATTTCAATATAATTTAAAATTCACATTCCCAAAATCAATAATAAATCCAAAATAAATAATAAAATTTAAATAATATTATATCTAATAGAAAAAATTAAGGTTGATTAGAGTTACAAAGTAAATAAAAAAGTTACTCTTATCGTGAGTTTCCATAACAAAATTCTAGAATATCATATCAAAATCAAATGTATATCTAACATTAATTTAATTTTTGAAGTTTACAAAAATATAAAATATCACCTTTAATTTAATAAAATATATTATATATTTTTAATTACTAAATGTATTTTTGAACCATGCATATGAAAATATCATATTAATAAAACACATAATATATATATGATTTATTTAATTTATTATCTAATATTCTGAAGATATAAATTTAAATAAATTCATACAAATATATCAGTACATCAAACTTAATAACATTTTTTTTTAATATGTAAAATCTTTTTACTCTTTCCTATTAATATTAATAATAAAAGTTAAAATATAATTTCCATTTTCTTTAGTAATTTAGGTTAAGTTAATATTGTTTTTTTAATGTAAATTTAAGCTCTTAATAACACTCATAAATTTAACATAATCTAATGATTTTTTGAGATGCAAACTACGTTTGCAATTTTAGAGGCTTTAAATACATTGTAATTTATATTTTTTTTTATTTGTTTAAGTTTAATCGATATGTGAATAGGATGAATTTATACCATGATATTATATATAGAGATTTATTTCAAAAAATTAATTAATTAATTAATTATATATATATAACTTAAATTATAAAAATACATTTTAAAGATAATTGTGCAATACCATATTAATATTTAAATTAATATTTATTGTATTATAAGTTTTATGTAATATTATATTTTCATATTTATATATAAAAGTATTAACATTTTATGGTTTGGCTGGTGATGATGATGTTTATCATTTTTAAGATTAACAATGTTTATTAAATAAATAAGAGAAACATATTAAATAATTTTCAAAATATGTTTTTTATGGTTTAAAATTGTAAAATTGTACAATCTAAGATCATATATCTTAATATAAGAAGTTATAGAAAGTAATTTTGTTATAAAATTCTTGTGGTGGCACGTGTGGGAGGGGTGTTCTATGACCGAAGATGAAACCCAATGTTCTTATTTTCTTATAGCTTGGGACTAGCCTCAAACAACTTAGTAAAAGCTTATGAACTGCTTGAAGGATTCATAATTATCTCTTCCTAGTCCATTTGAAAACTCATTATGAAAGGACACTTAAAGAAAAAAATTCAGTATCTTCAATTAGGATACTCCCCCACTAATTCTCACCTTGACTCCATAATTCATCGCCAAAACCACTCTTGAGCTCCTTTATCCAAGTCCTTTTTTTCCACATGCCCCCAATTAACAATCATATTGCTGATTATTCTGAAAATATATCCCTTTAGATAGTTGAAGGCACTCTCATGGTCAACAATCAACAATCCTCCTTCCTACTCCCATAATTTTCTCTCCCTTTTCTTTGACATGTGTCAAAGATGCCCATGTGGTCTCCCTTTCTCACCCCTATGCATATTGCATTAAATCACAACATGTCTTGGATCCTCCACCTCTTATTGGTCATTTCTTGGAACATACTACATGTATTTCGCTTGGCCTTTATCATATTTCACTCGTCTTGGTTGACATGCTTGTCCATAATGGTAATCATTATTAGTTGTAGGCTTCTGCTATGAGGGTCATTACAATTGATTTGTTCCTTTCTTATATTTAGGAAACTAGCATTATGGAGATATTACGATTTTGGTTATCGTTTTCACATAGTCCATGTGAAACCTTATCTATCCATATAGCTTACACTATGCATATATCATTTGGTGGCTCCATCTCAATGCTCCCCATGGGTCCTAAGCATGTAAGCCACCTGATTTTCCTAGAATAACGTCTTTTAATTGCATAATGATCCCCAATACACATTGTTAATTAGAATTATGTGCCCTGAATCTCAAGTGGAGCTCTTTTGAGATACAATCATCCAACACAGACATTCAACTCGTCACTTTAGAGATGAAGTGGATACTTTGCACACTATGGTGAGTGAAATAAGGCTTGAATGTGATAACGGTATCCATAGGTAGGTTTTTCCAACACCCTAAAATATAACATCATCTCTTATATCAATTGATTCCTCATAGACCTCAATGCTCCATCGATAACAATAAGACATATTCCAAGTCCCTCTTAATGTAATGTTTTTTAATATTAGATGTTTTTTTTATAAAGACTATCAAGGAATATTGATAAAAATGTGTACCCCTTTTAGTAGTTGGAAACACAGTTCTCTATGGAATGGAAGTTTTGGATAACATCCTGATGATTGAACTCTTGAAATTTTGTAAATCTCTTTCATAAAAATATGTACCCCCATAATAGTTGTAACTTGTGTAAACACCCCACCATAACTTCAGTGGAAGTGTTCACTTAACTAATCCAATTTCTATTATACTGTTAGGAAAATGGGATTCTTTTTTTAATTATTATTTGTATTATTTGTTAGACACACACACACAATTAAAACACACGACGCAGTACCCTGGTAGTCCCCACCATTACCAGCTAAATTCAAGGTCATAATTAGAGCGATACGGCAGATGAGATGAGATTGGATTGCATCGGGTCAATGTGCTCGACCATTAATGGGCAAGCACCCCAACGCAATCATGATTATGGCCTAGGGTTCTGAGGCTTCCATCAGATGGTTCTCCACACATTCATCCATCTGACAACTAATATCAATTGCACCACCACCACCCTCCTCTTTCCTCCTTGTTGACGTTATTTGGAGGGGGGTGTCTCACTCCACCTCCATCGTTAGATCCCAAAAGAGATAAATGAGCTGCACTCGGGGGGGGTTCCCTTCCTGTCAACGCCGCAAAGGCACAAACTGTCGATCTCAAGCAGAAAATATTCACCGACCAATTGAAGAGGTGGCTCTCACTCAATCATACCTGACGCTTAAGACCTTTTCTCACTAGCCCCTTCCATGTCATCTCGATCTTGTTCTCCTAAAAATTCTCTTCACATGCTTATTTATTATCCATTGGGGATTCATTCTCGGGCTTGTGTGTATGGTGGGGTTGTCCAACCCCTCTTCCCATTGGTCTGTCATTCTAACTTCGACTACAATCCCAACCCGCTGCCTTGTCACCCCATTCCCTTTTTAAATGTTCCCTTGAAGAACTCCTAGGCCATACACCGGGTTGGCCTGTCTCATGGCCCACCCTATGCCAATACCCTTATGGCTGGGATAATTTGTAGGGCACCATTTCTCAGCCTCATGCCATACCGTGCTCTTCTGCAAGCTTCCCCTTTTAACTTACGAGATTATGGCCTTAGGACTGAGATGTTGTATGGGCCCCACTTCAGCTAATAGGAATTCTCCCTGCCTCTAAGCTGCAAGTCCATCTACTCGAGTGCCTAGCCATACTTGTCGTTCCCTTGCATTTCTTATTGAGAACTTTTAGGATATAAACTTTGGGCTCGCGTCAGCTTTCCTTTGTCCAATAGCGATGAGGAAAAATTTGGGCATCCAATACAAATATTCCAAGGTTAGGTCTCTGTCAGGCTGTTGGGTACGGTTTATCCATTTAGATCTATAAGGTTGAATTCCCGCCTAGCTTACTCTTAACACTTTCTCATTAATGAACTTTGCCATTCAAGCATGGATTCACTCATGGCTTGGTTGCAGTGGTTAAAAAATCATTTGGACCTGCACTGGAATTCCTCCATGGCCACTATGGCTTGCTAATCACTCACTAGTGATATCAGTCTTGAGTTTATGATAGATATACTTCCTGAGTCCACGATATTATTAGGATACCAAAAGGGCCACAAGAATATTGGCATTCCTTGAAGGTATGGGAAAATCATTTTGAGGGTTCGAATATAGGCATGCACCTTATGGACAGGCGTATAATGAATAAATCCTTGGCCCTCAAGCATTCCCTCTTTTGGGACATGGAAGTTTATGTATGCCTGAGTAGGTGACCTTTAGTCATCCCCTGCTAGGAACTTATAGTGAACTCCTAAAGGGCCTCCAACTCTCCTGCCACGTGTGAGGGAGCACCATGTAGTTCACAACAAAATTACAAACAATATTGTTGGCTTCCAACCTAAGGAATTTCTACAACTCTGCAAATAGGGAAGAAGTGCATCTATAAAAATGTGGGGATATACAATTCTAGTCAGTCCCTCTTATGAGGTCGTGCTCTACTCAAGAGTGCACATAAATATTTTGGACAAAATCCTGGTTAAGGGAACAATGTAACCCACTACCAGGGAATTTATCTCAACAGGCTGGAAAATATCCTCATGTAAAGTTAGAAGTTATTAAAATTAAAGGAGAAGGGAAACCTCAACATTATCCCAATGCTTTATAACAACAATAAGGGCTTGTACCTAAAACCTTTATCATGTTGTACACAAAGCCTATAAAAACATGTAGTATTCGATGTAATCATTAGTCTGTAATAAATTTCTAACGTTAAGTATTACTACAATGGAATCAACATTCTTGCATGGTGTTACAGAACCCTCAAACATTATAAAATATATTAGTCATTCATGTGAATAATAAGAACACAATCCATGTTCATTGCATTTATATGAACCATTTCAATTCAAAATGAAAACACATGTTCATTACCACTGTAAATACAAAAGAACACTCATCTTGGAATGTTTTTGGCAACTGAGTCTGAGACTATGACTCTCCACCCAACCGTAGATAGTTGCAGCTAGTTCTCACTTGCATCTATTACCCCTAAGCCAGATTCAAAAGATTGAGATGACTTGAATAAAGGATTAAACAACACTAATGGTTGAAACAGGGACTCCAAAGGACTCCATAGTTGTTCCTACCTCCGCTCACCAATCAACTAGCAGTCCATGATTTCATAGGGAGTCTAAAAGCCCGTTGCCTTAGCCCTTAAGATGTCAACAACTAGTAAGCTATAGGGAATATAAAGGCTTTACCTCCACCCTCCAGGGAATCTATAGGATTTAACTCCACCCTGAGACACAATGGTTCCACCCACTAATGGAATCCAAAACCAACTATC
This sequence comes from Pinus albicaulis, assembly GCA_034641835.2. Lineage (NCBI taxonomy): Eukaryota > Viridiplantae > Streptophyta > Pinopsida > Pinales > Pinaceae > Pinus > Pinus albicaulis. The sequence goes on along the minus strand of CM076577.1, from coordinate 971,715,452 downwards.
AACAATCAAAAAGCAAAAAAGAATCCAAAAATTCTCGTCAAGAATCCAAGGGCTAAACCTCTACCCACCAATTAACTAGCAATCCATGACTTCATAGGGAATCCAAAGGCACACTATCTCCACCCTTTAACTACTCAACAAATATTAAACTCTGGGAAATCCAGAGGCTTTACCTCCACCTTGAGACACAATGGTTCCACCCACGAAGTGAATCCAGAATACATTGTCAATAATCAACAAGAAAATGAGACTCCAAACCTTCTTGCCAAGTATGAAAGCAGTAAACGTATGCCCATGTTGTCAAGGGATTCTATAGAAGATCCATCTCCACCCTCCAACCCCCTAGGTGTCCTGAGGTTTATCCTCACCTGGAGAATCTCCTCCCGCCCCCCATTTCTTAACCAAAAAAATCAATATCTCCCCTCCTTTGGTGCCCTGGATCAAACCATAAGTGCATATTTTAATTTTCGCCCCTCTACAATGGTCTTCCTTTTTTTCAGTCCTCCCTCTTTCTCTGCTACTCCTAGAATGAAAAAATGAATCCATTCTTATGCGGCGATTGACTTCCTCTGTCGTTGTTTCTTGTCACATTTTTCCATGGCAAGATGGTCTGCATACTTCTCTTGTAGTTCCATAAATTCTAAACACAATTCATTAAAACACACAACAACCAAACTTCAATGGTTTTCCCAATGGTTCAAAGTTTCTTGCAACAAGGAACCTTGAATATCCTAAGCAAGCAACCTCTCCAAATATGGAATATGTGTCCCTTTACTCAACCCATTTTTTTAAAATATTGTAAAAGTGTTTACAGTTCATTTCATGAGAGTAAATGTGGATTGGGGCTATCAGAAACCCATCCCCCTTAAGGGAACAAAACCTCAATGTTCTTCTACTCATATGCGTCATAGGAAACAAAAATATAAACACATATTGTTTTATGGAGAAATATATGTATAACTCTATACAATATTTACAACATGTGCACATTTGCTTCAACTTGAAAACAAAGATGGATACACACTCTTCATGACATAAACCATTTCCAAGTGGTTTCCTCAGGTAGAAAGTGCTTCCATTGCACTTTGACTTAATATATTTCTCAATTATGGAGCTTGAGACTGCTCCGGTCTAGAATTCACAATGTTTATGGATGGAACTATCCCTCTCGTTCCATCCATAAACATGATCAAGATTATATACATATATTTTAAGCAAAGAAATATGGAAGACATCATGAAATTTAACTGAAGGAGGTAAAGCTAGCCTATAAGCCATGGGTCCAATCCTTTCAAGGATCTTAAAAGGCCCACAATATTTTGGTTCCAACTTGGCACATGACCCAATCTTCAAGGAACTATTCTTGGGTTTGATTCTCAAGTAAACATGTTCCCTAAATTTTAACTATTTATGGACCTTATGTTGATCCACATAAGTTTTCTGACTATCTTGTGCCACCTTTAAATTTTTCTTGATGGTCTGAATTTTCTTCTCCATTTCCTTGAGCATGTCAAGCCCAATAAGGACCCTATTCAATATATCATTCCAACTGATAGGAGTATTGAAACTCCGCCCATACAATGCCTCAAATGGACTCATCTTTATAGATTCTTCCTATCCATTGTTGTGTGCAAACTCTACAAGTGGAAGATACTCCTCCCACTTCTTGGGTTGATGCATCACATACATCCTCAAGATGTTTTCGAGGATTATGTTTGTCCTATCTATTTTCCCATCCATTTGTGGATGATATGCTATGCTGAATTCAAACTCCATCCTCATACCTGCAAATTGTTCCTTCCACAATACTAATGTGAAATTAGCATCTTTGTCTGAAATAATTTTCTTGGGAATTCCATGAAATCTCACATTATCCTTTATGAATATTTTTTCCACCTCACTAGCGGACTTGGTGGGCTGGACTACTACAAAATGAGCTACTTTTCTCAATCTTTCAACAACCACCATAATGACATCATGTTTTCGGGAGGTTCTAAGCAAACCTGTGATGAAATCCATGGATATCACCTCCCATTTCCATTCTGAAATGAGAGTGAGCTGCAATAATCCTACTGGATGCTTGCGTTCAAGTTTTACTTGTTGAAAGTATGTGCATTTAACCACAAAATAAACCACTTATTTCTTCAAATTTCCAAATAGTAGAAATTCATAATGGCTATGAGAGTCATTTGGTAACCTAGATGGCCTAAATATGGATTGACATAGAACTCTCTCATTATGAGTCTCTTCATTTCATCATCATTTTCCACATAAAATGTGTTCCTAAAAATAATTAGGATGTCATCAGTGAGGTGATATTCCTCATCCCCACTATCTTGTTGCAACCTTCCCCTCATTTGTTGATATCTTTCATCATGTTGTCCTACATTTTTTACCCTTTATACTAGGTCTATTTTGTAAGAGCTTATGACTTCCAAGTGATTTACTTTCATTCTCCTTCTAAGTGCATCAACAACCTGTTGTCTTTGCATTTAATGTGATTTATTTCAAATTCAAACTTATTAAGTATGGCCAACAATCTAGCATGTCTCGTGTTCAACTTGGGTTTCTCAAACAAGTACTTGAGTCCACTGTGGTCTATCATAACTGTAAATTTACTGGCAAGGAGGTAATTCCTGCACATTTTCAATGTATGAATGATGGCAGCTAAATCTAGATCACGAGTCATGTAATTCACCTCATGCTCAATCAATTTCCTAAACTCATAAAAAATTACATGGCCTTCATTAAGAATCCACTAAGCCCTTCCTTGCAGGCATCTATACACCACAAAATGTCTGTTAGGATCTGACAATCCTCAATACTAGTGCATTTGTGAGCAATTATTTCAATTTCTCAAAGCTTGTTGCACACTCAATTTTCCATTCAAATTTATTTCCTTTCCTGTGCAATGAGGTGATATTGGATGACCTATCTTCGAGAATTTTCTTATAAACCTCCTATAATAACCTACCAATACCATCAATGATTTTCTCTCACTCACATTTGTCAATTTTTGGCCACTCCATTATGGCATTGATCTTCTCTGGATCAACTGATATCCCTTCAATGGAGACAATATGCCCCAAATAGTTTATCTTTGATTGGAATAAATCACACTTGTTGAGTTTTGCATAGAGCTTGTTTTCCCTCAACAACCGTAATACTGAAGTGAGATGCTTTTCATGCTTTTCCTCAGTCTTTAAGTACACTAATATGTCATCGACTAATACAATGAAAAACTTGTCCAAATAGGGATGAAACACATTGTTCATTAATAAGATGAACGTGGTAGGGGGATTAGTAAGCCCAAAGGGTACCACTAAAAACCCATAGTGTCTGTATCTTGTCTAGAAAGCAGTCTTATGAATGTCATCCTCCTTGATCCTTACTTGATGATATCTTGACCTCGAGTCAATCTTGGAGAAGTCTGTTGCTATGCTTAGCTAATCAAAGAGATCATAAATTCTTGGCAATGTGTACCGGTTATTTATGGTTACCTGTTTAATTACCTGTAATCGATGCATAATCTAAGTGTCCCATCTGTTTTCTTTACAAAGAGTATTGGAGCTCCCCATCGTGACACGCTTCACCTTATGCAGCCCTTTTCCAACATCTCCTTTAGCTACAATTTTAGCTCAACCAATGCATGGGTACTCATCCTACATGGTTCCTTGGATGTTGGTGCTGCTCCATGTACCAAGTCAATAGAGAAGCCTATCTCTTTATGAGGAGGTAATCGAGGAACCTCTAATGGGAACACATCTACATACTATTGCAGAACCAAGTACTTTATTAGTCGTTCACTTTCCTCATTTTCAGTATCAGTGGTAGCCTTCATATCACTTGAGACTTGGACTACAACCAACATTCACCCATTTTTACTGTTACACTAGGTTTCATAACCGTGATATTCCTTATTGAAGTAAGATTTCTCCTGCCTTGCAAAACTATTCTTTCTCTAACCTCATCTGGGAATTCAATTGCTTTTTAATATCAATCCACTCTAGAACTGTGTTTATATGGCCAATCCATACCCAAAAATATCCTATACACTGTCAAAGGTAACACATTTAGGTGTGCTATAGTTGGCATGCCTTGGAGCTCAATCTCACATGACTTTACCCAATAGCTCACTATTTTCTTTATTCCTATTGAAAATTGAACCAACCATGGTTCTGCATGAAATTCCTGAGCTAGATTGCATATTTCCAGAAGTTCTTGGCTAACATAAATATAGTTAGAACAAAGATCAATTAAAATATAAATAATTTGGTTGCACAACTTACCTTCCATCTCAATGATGGATCTCTAGTGGTATGCATGGCGGTTGTCCATTGTTTCATAAATTATGGGAAAACTTTGAGCTACATCACCCATTGCACGAGCCTCCTGGACGTTATAAATATTCGGGACAACATTTATCTGGTGTGGACAATCTCACTTCCTATGATTTTCACCACATATCCAACACTTCAATTTCTCTCTTCCTTCAAGCTCGTGATTCTCTAGTACTGTCTATGACATATTTATCTTAGTAGTAGTGTTAACTTTCTTCTAAAATTGATTTTCATGGGATGGATTCTTACCTCCCCTCATTTCTGAACTTTTCTTGGGTCAATTATTCTTATTTATAGTGTTGTTCCTCACCTTCAAATCATTCTTAATTTCCGCCCTCGGTTTTTCTTGCTCATAACAGTGCTTGATCTTCTTAATGACATCCTTTAGAGTGTGGGGTTCCAATAATTCAATTTTATCCTTGAATGTCATTGGAAGCCCACTAATAAGTCTTTGAACCTTATCTTTCTCATCCCTAAGATATGGAATATACATCAATAGTTCCAAGAACTTAGTGACATATGTTGAAAATCAACAATAAAATGTGTCTAATTTATTTTTCCCTTAAATAAATTAGACAATAAATTGTAATCTTATCTCATAACAACTTATATCAGTTAACTAAGTGAGATAGACTTAGATAGCTCAATAATTTCAAGTTGAGGGTCAATGGTGAGGCATGTAGAGTGATTCTATTATTTTTGGAGTCCAGTTGCAGTTAATGCACTAGTGTAGTGTGAGTTTAATGAATTTAACTAGTTGTAATTGATCGATGAGCTAGTGAGAGGTCAACTGAATTAAATTAGATTTAATTCACAAGTAGTGATATATCAAGTAACTGGTGATTTTATATTATTAACTACATGTATGTCAAATCTGATGAAGACCCAGTTGAGACAAAGGTTAAAGGGAAGTAAACTATCATTTGTATTATTAGCGAACTTCCCAGGTGCAATTATAAAGCCACATGATGCCCATCAAGGATTGCACAGTCAATGAATGTTGGAATTCCTATTTAATAGGGATTTATTTTTCATAGGGATTACATGACCAAGGCAGGCTGAAGGTGGGCTGAAAATTAGCTATGTGTTGATCTAATTATGCCTAGATTAGTGTGAGGCGATTGGTAGAATGTATGAGGTTCTTGTGAGCACACATGCATTGTATTGTTTCATGATTCCTTGGCTTATTATATAGGGGTTTTTAGTAGTTTATTTCCCCAAAAAAATCTTGTATTGTGCAATTGATTTACTTATTTCTCTTACTTGCATATGATTGAGTGATCGTGTTTTATATTTTGTAAATATTTTATAAGGATTCAATATCTTGTTTTAGTAAATTACATGATCAGATTGAATCCATTGGTGTAATTTATACATGGTATCAGAGTGCCACGAATCACAATAGTGGAGAAGAATTTGAGTTTGTGTTGAATAATATTCAAATTTGCAGATACATTCTTTGGAACTAATAGCTAACCAGGATGTCTTTCACTGCTTTGAGACTCGAATATGCACTCGAGGTAAATTCGAAATACATTGCATGGAAGGACAAGATGGAGGCAGTATTGGAGGATAATGGGTTGAAGGAGTTCATTGACACTGATATTCCCGAACCCAATCAGGCAGATTTTGTGCAACATGAAGCATGGAGGAAGAATTTCGCAAAGGCGAGGAGGATCTTAATAGAGGGAGTTCGAGATCATATTGTCTCAAGTCTCAATGGAAAGGAAAATCCATATGCTATGTGGAAGGCCTTGACAGATCTGTTTCAAAGCAGTAGTGACCACATAAAATTGGCACTCAAGGAAAAGCTTAGAAAAATCAAAATGGAAAAGGGTGAAACAATCCAGAAATACTTGACCAAGTTCACTCAATTTCGAGATGAGCTTGGAAGTGTTGGGATTATTGTATTTGATGATGACTTCGTGATCATAGCACTTCTAGGCCTTCCCAAGAGCTGGAATAGTTACCAGGACTCTGTGACTGGGAGGGAGAAGTTGCCAGAATGGGAGCGAATATGGTTGGATTTGGTACAAGAAGAGTTTCCATGGAATACCAAGGATGGATCCTCATCCAAGATTGATGATGAGGATAATTGTGCCTTGGATGGTAATGAAAAGAATTCGTATTCCAAATCTGAGACCGACAAAGAAGGCAAGAAGCGAGATATGTCAAAGGTGAAATGTTTTCACTGTCATGATCATGGACACTATGCCACAAATTATCCACAAAAGAAGAAGAAAAACAAGAAGGTTTGGGGAGCTACAATGGGTGAAGCTTTGGCCTCACAATTTGAGTTGAACTTCTATCTCATCGCATGCATGGTGTCCATTCTGATGGGATGTATGTGGTACTTGGACAGTGGATCATCTTTCCACATGAATTTCAACAAAGAACTCTTTAATAGCTTGGAGGAGAAGGATCTTCATATGCACATCGAGATGGGTGATGATGGGAGGTATAGCACTACCGGGATTAGCACAGTTACTTTCTAGAGACATTCAGGTAAACCTTTCATATTAAAATATGTCATGCATGTACCAGGTTTGAAAAAGAATATAGTTTCAGTTTCTATCTTGGAGGATCTTGGATATGATGTGGTTTTCAGTGAAGGAAAGGCATTCCTTCGTCATAAAGCCACATGAAAAGTAAATAATGTTGGGGTTCGTGTGAAAAACCTCTACAAACTTGATGTATATGGTTGTGCAACATTGAGCAGTAAAGCAGAAGAGGTGGTGAGTTGCAATACTGGTGAGTTATGGCATGGGAGGTTGGGTCATCTACACCATAGTGCTTTGATGATCATGCAACAAATTTCTACAGGTCTTCCAAAGGGTACACTTGCGCAGATAGACACATGCAAGGGATGTACCATGGGAAAGTATACAAAGCCACATTTTATGAGAAGGAGAACTGAGCATCGACAATCCTTGAGAGAGTTCACTCAGATGTGTGTGGACCATTCTCAACTGCTTCCACAAAAAAGCACAGGTATTATGTGATTTTTGTTGATGATTTTTCTAGAAAGTGTTGGATATTCTTTCTATAGAAGAAAGATCAAACTTTCTCCAAGTTTTGTGATTTCAAAGCACTGGTAGAGAAAGATACATGGAAGAAGGTGAAGGCTCTAAGGAGTGAAAATGGTGGTGAGTATATATCTCTAATGAATTCAAGAATTTCTGCACCAAAGAAGGAATTCAGAGAGAATTCATTACACCTCATAACCTACAACAAAATGGGGTTTCAAAAAGAAAGAACAGAACAATTGTGGGAGCAACAAAAGTTATGTTACATGATTAGGGCCCACCGTTGCAAATGTGGGCATAGGAATGCAACACATTGGTATTTATGCAAAACCATAGTCCTCATCGAATACTTGGCATGCGTACACCAAAGGATGCTTTTTAGGTAAGAAACCAAATGTTTTATATTTAAAAAAGAAAATCTCATCTGTCTATTTTCATGTGACCAAAGATGCTAGGAAGAAGCTAGAACCAACAACATAGATTGGTATATTTTTGGGGTGCACTGATACTCCCCACAACTATTGAGTGTATTTGTTGGCTAACATGATGACAGTTGTCAAGAGAGATTTTAAATTTAATAAGGAGAAAGCCATGTGATTTTCCCTTGAGAGGGAGCTTGACTTGCATGTAGAAGAGGAGCTCTTAGTTCCAAAGGATGAACCTCAGGATGTGGAGCAACCACAAGCAGAGGATCATGGAGTGGCAGAAACCACTCATCCAGAGACATCCACCAGAAATGGTAGGAATCACACCAGATAGGTTGCTAGATTGATGCTAGATGCGACAGAGAATGTAGGTGCACCTACATCACAACGCAGGTAGAGAATGTCCCCATACAGGTATACTGGATACATGGCTCTTATGAGTGAGTGTATTGTGATAGAGCCATCCCCTTTTGAGGAAGCAGTGCAACAACTTGCTTTTATTCCATGAAATAAATTTCATTTAGATTTAGAGGCTAAAGACTTACCTCCTCCATTTCTGGTGCTACTATTCTCTTTATATGACACATTCTTCGGAATTTGTGTTATCTGAGATTGGTTCCCAAGCTTAATATTTTTCTCTGTTTTCTATTTCCTCACCTCCTTATTTGTTGGGCGCCCTTTCATCTTGGGGTTTTCTATTTCCCCATTGGTGGAGTTAGAATACCATTTAAGCTTCTTGTTCACACTTCTTGTTTACACTTGAGAGGGCTCCTCCTCATTATCTTCCATGTCGGAATTGGCTGTTTGTTGCTAGTTACCTTTTGTACTAGAGAGATCGGTCTTGTCCGCAAGACGGATTAATCTACACAACACTAAGAAAGCTTCTGTAATTTTACTACTTTTAGTTGGGGTGGATTTTGGGGATAGAACATGACTAGATTGAGATAGATCCTCGTCCTGTGATGTTTCTTCTTTCTCGTTTTCAAGCTAAGTTCCCTTGTCCTCCTCATCCATGTGGGTTCCCTCTTCAACTCCATCTACAACTAAAATATTCAAAAACTCTTGGACTAGAGAATTGAATTGGTTTGTGGAGGAGGAAGAAATATTTTTGGTGGATGCAACTAAGGTTCTTGTTACTCTTTTGCCTTTATTTACTCCTCTTCTCTGAGTATTCCATTGGCCCTCCTGGGAAGGGGCAGGTCCATCTCTAATCTAATCCTTGTTTTTCTTACAATATCTAGCGCAATGACAATAATCATGATAGGTTTTACACTTGAATGGAAATTTATGATAGTCAAGGGACGAGAAAAATATCTAATCACCCTGGGTCAAATTTATTTCTGAGGGAAGGCCCTTCTCCAAGTCAACATCAACACTAATCCTCACATAGGTGAACTACTGACCCTTTGGTTCTACCCTGTCCAAAAAATGCCCAACCTCGTTTCCTATGGCCTTCAAACAACCATCACATAGAGGTAACTTAACCTACACAAGAACTGCCTTCGGAATATCATCATCAAGATTGAAGTTAAGAGACCAGAGTTTAAATACATGCCCCCGAAACTGAATAAGTAAGCGTCGTTATGGAGGCTAATGTCATGGTATTTCTTGAGCTTGAAGAGAAAGGTGAAGAAACTATTACCTGCAGCGTAGACCGCAAAATTTCCCTTCATCATTGACCTCCAAGTTTTTTATTCCCATTGATCCATAAACTTCAAGGAGGGCCACAATCCCATGTATTTTCTAGCAATCTCCTGTCAGAGAAGGTTAGAGTTGTTCTATGGAATTTTGTAGGGAGCAACATTGAAAAGACTTTCATTGTTCACTTTACAAACTTTTGAGGGGATTATTTAGGTCGTGGATTTGCCTTCAGAGAAGAAATGACCTACCGAAAATATGTGTCTTCATCGATGGGAGGGGCAGTTTCCCCTCCTGACATTGTTGCCATAAAGTTTTCTATGAGAAACTGCCAAAAACACCACTGAAAAGCCCTATCAACTGAGAAATCACCCAAGATGTTAGGAGAGGGACAACAAGGATAGACAATTCAAGAAAGCCGAGAGAATCAAGGAAGCAAGGTTGCTATTGCTAGAGTTGCAAAGCACCAATGACTATGGTTTGTGAATAGGGCTTTTGTTACACTATTGCAGTGAAGGGATTTTACTGAAAATACAAAAGAAGCTCTTTGTCGGTACTTTCACATGACAAATTTTCTTCATTATTCAACATCGCTACTTATCTATGTTATAGAGGGTTTAGATATATCTCAAAAGTAATTATAATTTTTTTCTTCAAGATTTAATTATTTTTTTAATAAAATTAATTTCAAAGAAAATATTTTGATTGTGAAATGAGAGATGATTTTTGGGCATGTGGTAATGATGATCCATAGTATTGTAACAAAGCCTATTTACATGTTACTAATATCTATGGTAACCATGGTTAAAAATATTATTATATTGTAAGTATTAAAGTTTTTTTTGTGCTTCATTTAAATATGGTTATGGTTATAGAATCAATATTATAATTTATAAGGTAAAATAAATCTTAACTTATAGCTACTAGTTATCTATTTTATATTTTAATGTGATATGTATATTATGATTTTCTTTTATATAAAAAAATATTCATAATTTTATTAATAAAAACAAAATTACAATATAAACGCGTCGGTTCCTAAATTTCTTATGTGATTTACCAGAAGATTTATGATTAAAAATTAAATTTTATTATTTTTAAGTTTTTAAGGACACTACACTATCTCCATTATATTAGGCTCTATATTACTTTTAACCTTTTATTATTATTTAATTGAGCCTACATGTAAATGATGAAGATATTAATATAAATTCAATAGATTAGGTAAAAATATTTACTTTTTTACATTACACCTACACATCTCTCCTATACTTGGTTGTAAAGAGCCTCTCGGACACACACATATGTTCATCTTTTTGTTTTGTTTACGTAATTTCTGAATTCAAGATGGTTTGGTGAACAATTTTTTTTTCTATAAAGTTTTGGAATGTCATTAAGGGATTCCTAGAAAACATCATTATGATTGATTATTAATTAAAATTGGCTGTGATAAAAAAAAATGAAGACATAAATCATAATAAATTTGTTCATAATATTTTTTTGGTTTGCTAAGTTATGTGAGTCTTGAGATGACTAGCATGCCTAACTTGTGGCTTGAGTAGATGTGACCTAGGGGCATCTAAGTCGTCATAATTAGTGTTAAATAAAGAAATGTAATCCTACTCCATGGTAAAGTTTGTTTGTTTTTTTTCTTAACACCATAGAGTGCCTTAAAAAAACACCCAAACATCATTTTTTCTGCGCCCCATGAGCATAATAAAGTTTATTTATTTATTTTCTTTTTTAACTGAACTAGGCCAAACCTAGGCTGGAGATTGCGTGAAGCTCACTCAAGCTTGGACGCCCCTTGGGATAATTTAATTCCCCCAAAAATACTCCCATCAACCCCTCCCCATGAGATTTGACCGTGACTTGGTAAAGACTAAACCCCACACAAACCAATTAATATGCAACTCATAGATACAATAAATCAATTGTAATTTTTTTTGTTTCTTCATTATATTAAGTAACACAAAAATAACACTAATGAAAAGTCTAAAGTTATAAAATTGGAGACTAATAACAATTTTTGAAATATCATTTAGTAAGTAATATTTTTGTTTAGGAAAATATTATAATAACGGATTAAAATTAGTACATATTTAGTACATGATTAGTATTAACGAAAAGTATGGAGTAAAGTCTATAATTTCTTTATTGTTTTAATCTACACCAAAATAATAGAGATGAAAGGGCTGGTGATTAAGTAGGGTGAATCCCACTTTAGGGTAGAGTTTGTTATTTTTTCATTGTCGTGAATAACACCAAACTAACAATCAAGATATATATCATAATAAATTTGTATATAATTAGTGTTATAACACATAACTATAAACTATGATAAAGTTTGTTATTTCTTTATTGTCTTAATTTAAGTCAAAGTAATATAAATGAAAGGTCCAAAGTTCCAAAAGTTGGTAATCAAATACAGTGAACTAACAATCAAGATATATATCATAATAATTGATACATAATTAGTATTATAACAAATAAATATAATGGATCCCACCCCCTGATAAAGGTTGCTATTTCTTTATTGTCTAAATGAAAGGTCCAAAGTTCTATAAAAGTTGGTAATCAAGTACAGTGAATCCCACTCCATAATAAAACTCTATGGTCTAATTTTCTTGTTGTTATAGGGATTAACATGTTTGGGCATTTTGACTCTTTTGACGATTGTTTTCTGTTTCAGTATTTTAACCGGAAAAGTTTCTTTTTAATTTTAATTTTTATTGAGTGGAAATTATGGGGTTTAAGGAATAATTTTATTTTTGAAAATGTAATGCTCAACTTAGTTTTGGCCACATTTAAAGTGGTAGCTTTTTTGAGGAAATATCTTTCTAAGAACAAGGTTTTTCATAAGAGAAATGCAGTAAATCTGGTTCTTAATCTTGATTATCCAGGTCCAGTTCAATGGGAGAAGTGTGCCGGTGGTTTTATCAATTTTCTTCCTAGCAACCACTTTATAAAAGCTACGTTGGGGCACTAATATTAAAGCTAATCCCTCATATTTATAGCAAAATCTGTGTACCTTTACCATAGCCACTGGTGGGGATGCCAGGATCATCATAAACTGGCTATCCAATAAGTCTAAATTACAGGTTTTGAATTTGTCTTATTGAAAGTCCAAGGTGGAGAAGCTGCTCTCCCAGTTTCAATTTTTATCCTTTTTCCATATTGTCTATAAAGAATTTAACCTTCTAGCAAACTCTTGTCAAAAATGGGCGTTCAATTCAGCCAAGGACTATTTACTTGGAAGAATGTTTTAATGGAAAAGACTCCTTGCAGGTCTATACCGGTTCTTATAGCTTCTGTTCTTGGAGGCTATTGGCTTTTTATTTTTATCTAGGAGTATAAATGTCGTTTTATATATTGTTTGTGGATATATAACATCTTCAATATGTAAAGGGTACAAACTTGTTTTTATGTTGTGTTTTTTATTAATATATTTATGGCAAAGTCTGTTTTTATTAAATTTCGATCTTCATGATTGTACAGATTTATTTTTTTGGTTTGTTGTTGATATTTTATAATTGATTTTCAAAGTTTGCCGTATTATATATTCATAACAAAGTCTATTTTTTATTAATCACATGACAGAGAACGTTACCTATGTTACCTACGCGTTTTCAACTAACCAGTGTAAATCTTCAAAATTTGTTATGCTCCATGCTCTTTATGTGTATCTTTGATTCAACAATAAATGGCAAGATATTGTTGTCCAAAAAACGGAGAGTTTGTTATTTCTTTGTTGTCTTGAACGACACCCAAATAACACAGATTCCACAATTTTGAAGTTGGCGACTGATAACATGGATACAGTAGAATAAAAATAAACACATATTTTTGAAAGATCTTTTATTTATTACCGCGAAGGTTTTTGAAGTAGGTGATACCCTCGCTTAGCTACAATAATAAAAACGACATTTGTTTCTTCTGGAAACAAATTAATGGCAAACACACGAATCACAGGAATCTCATATTCTGACGCTAATTGCAACGAGAAGCACAACGGAGCTATAAATTATCGTTCCAATCGCCATTTGCGCACGAACTGCAGTCAAATTCTTGTGCCCTCTCGGAGATCTGAAGTCCTGAGTCATAAACAGCCCCAACCTTCCAGTTTGCAGGTAGCGTGTTGTATCCAGGGCGCCCCACCCAACTTCCATCGAAGCCTCCCGTAACCAATAAGCGGAACAACAAGGGACTGGGTTCGGCTTGACCTCTTAATGAATAACTAGGGTTTTCAATACCCCACACTGCACTGTAATTGCGCAGACTCATTTCACGCCAACTCCAGTGTTCGACCTGCATTGCATGCAATATCCCTCAATTCAATTCAGATAGCATGATTGAATACAGTCATTTAAGCAAAATCTGTAAATAGTTTCTGATCTGCACTATAAGATATTAATGCTAACCCCCTGTTTTTATGGATTCAATTCTTTTGACATCTTTGGAATAGGTTTGCTCCCTGATTAAGGCAGGTTTAAGTGATTTTTTCAAATGGATCTATTTGGTAAAATATTATTTATTCATCAAATAAAAAGGGGTTGGTTTGCTACTTTAAATTGGTTTTTTTTTACTAAATAGATATAATTGAAAAAAATAATTAAAAAAACTTTTCAAAAAATCACATTAAAAATAAATAAATCTTAATACTATTTTTTTTTTGTTAAAATTAAAAACAATTAACATTAAAAATAAATAAATCTTAATACTATTTTTTGTTAAATTATTAGTTATATGAACTATGGTTACCCCACCTGGGCAACTTGAACCAAGGAAATGTCTGTTTGGCCTCCTTGATACAGAAACTGGACAGCAAGATAGTCAGGATAGTGACTGCTTTTGTCTACTTTAATGGACATATTTTTCCCAGGATAATCGCATGGGATGCTGTAATCATATTCAAGTCATAAACAATTAAACACATATCCATCATAAACAATTAAACACATATCCATCATATCACTAGCAAAAATTGAACCATAGAGAAACAAATAAAGATTGCTAGTACAATCAAGCTCACCGTTTGTACTCCACGTCCAGGGCAGCCCCCATGTTGAGAATTTGGTCGATTTTACCGGGGCGGGCCAAGCTTTCGAAGGTGGGAGAGTATAGAAGAAAATCTGTCCTATTGTCTTCTGTAAAGTCCGTAACCACAACTTTCACTCCTGATTTGGTGCAAACGGCTGAATCTGTGCATCTTATCTGATTTCATTCAAATAAAAATTCAAACAAAAACTTAAAATACAATTAGAGAAAAAATATACTACAATCAAACAAAGAGTTACACTACAGAGGAGAGAACAAAAAGATTACACTACAATTAAAAAAGAAGACTGTACTGTAATCAACTAAGGATTACACTAAAATGAAATGTCCCGAGGACGATGTTAGAGGAATTCAATATATGGCAATGGATTAAATTTAATTTAATGAGTTGGAAAAAACAGGTTTAAACAGGTCTAATAAGCACACCTGATAACATGCCCCACATCCTTTGCCTGCCCTATATACTTTGGCACTTGCAGTTGCCACTGACAGCTTTCCACTACTCATGATATCTGTAGCAAACGACCCATCGTATCCACATTTTCCAGCTACAATAATGGAGAACAAACAAACCAATGAAAACCAGATCTTAATGTAATATTTATTTATTAAGTACTAATGCTAGATCAGTTGTCAAAACCGAACCAGATCTTAATGTAATACTAACTAATGATAGATCTGTTGTCAAAACCGAACCAAGCAGAGTCTATGGATCAGATCTTTATGCAATATCAACTTAAATCACATTTTCTATCAAAAACAAACCACAGAGAGCCTACACCAGATCTTTATGTGATATTAACTTCTATTGCATGATCAGCCTTCAAAAACCAAATCACACTCATTATTTTTATCTCTTTTGTTGATTCTAAGAATATTTAAAAATTCAAGTTAACAAAGATTAATATATTTGTCTCATTTGATTTCAAAATATTTCCAAATCAACCAAAATAACAAAAATGAAATTCAAAATAACAAGAATGAAATTAATATCTTAAACTCACTTCTATTTGTTTGATTCTATATCAAAATAAATTTAACTACAACCACACCAGCTACTCTATATAATTATGATAAGTATATTGCATCAATTCTCCAAACGGAATCCTATGTCTGAAAGTGGGGAGATAGTCTATTGCATTCTTACCACTGATAAGTTCCGGCAATGGAGGCTGACTGTGGTACACGAGCTTGGTTTTGTGAAGGCAACTATCACAACATAATGCTACAGGAAACAACATAAAACTCATCAATAAAAGTGCAGTTGCACACCGAATAATTGCACTGTTTGAATCTATAAACTCCATTGATTTGGCGTTGTACACCGCAAAAAGGAAAACGGGCAAACTCACTACGCGGAGAAGAAGTGTGGGTTGAGCTCATTTGGCAGGGTGGCTTTTATAGATAAGGGACACCAATCACTTTGCTTTGAGAATGTAAATCTGGGAAACAGTGTCGAATAATACAGTCAAAATATTTAACAGTGTCGTATTTGATTGTTGCAGTTGGGATAGTTACGTGCAACAGCTGGGTTTCTTTATTTGACTATTACAATTAATATGTATGTTTGACAAATTTGTGTTCGTCAACATTACGAAAATTGCATTTCCAACTATTTTTTTAAGTTATGTATGGTTTCTAAAGAACGATGAAGTTTGACCGTTACATGTTTGATTTGAAATTTTTGTGATTTATATCGATTCGTTTAAATGTTGAATACCGAGATTCCCTATTCTTTAAATGTTGAATATAATTGAGCATTCTGAGTCCCAATTTATGTAATAAAACTTTGTATTCCTTTGAATATAATTTAATTCATCGATATGTGAAAGTAAAACTCTGACCAAGGACTTTGTGATTTTAATTCAGTAGTATTTATAAATTATAAATAAAACTTCGACATCTGGCCTGTGAACAACGTAACCATATTTAACAGCTGGCAGTGAATCAACTTTAAAAATATGGTCAACGTTATATGCTGGCATTTCCATCTAATTTACTATCAGTTACATGCTGGCATTTCCATCTAATTTACTATCAGTTTCTGTAATAAGCATTGTGCTTCCCAATTCATTTCGCATAATATATAATATTTTTTGTATTGCTTAAAGTAATGAGTGTGGTAATTCCCAATAATGTATAATAAAATTTTAATATCCGAATAATGTTTAATTTTAAAATTATTACGTATGTATATTAAATCAATGTTTACTTTTGAAATTATTACATATTTGTATTTAATTAATAAATAAATTAAAATTAATTAGATTTATAAAAATGGTCAAGATTATTTATATAAATTTATAAAAATAAATTAAATTGGTTGATATTAATTTTTGAATTTATGAAAAATTAAAATAATTAATATTATTTCTATGTTATTTAAGAAGGTTATAATTATTTTATGTTTTGGAGGTTTTCTTGTCATATTTTCTAGTTAAATTTGGCAAAAAATATCTTGCCAAATTTAAATTAAAGGTATCCTTTCCCATTGAAAGCATAAATATGTTTAGCTATGTGATGTATAAAAAGAAGTTTTATAACATGAAAACCATGAGGTTCCCCAAAATTGCTTTTATTTCTAGGCAAAACCCCCACTTCCAGCTCAAGTGAGATTGGCACAAGGATACTTAGGCATGGCTCAACTATTTGGGGTAAAGGAGGATATCATCTTGGAGAATAAAGATAATATTAAAAATACTATCACTTCCAATTTTTTGGCAAATTGTGGAATAATAGGGAGCTTGCGAGGAAAAGGAAGCTAAGGTACTATAAGGAGCTGATCAACCCCACTCTGGCTAACCAAAATTACCTTTTTGTCTTGACTAGTGCCTCTTGACTAGTGCTAAGGAGAAAATGAACATTTCCAAGATAAAAGCTAACTCCCACTAGCTTCTAAGCGAAATTGGGCTTTGGTCTATCCCCAAAACAACCTGGGAAGAAAGAATCTCTCACCCATGTGACACAGTAAAAAAATTGAAGATGAAGAGCACTTTCTCTTGAATTGTCCAACCCTCATTCACATTGGTTCTCATTTGCAACACATTTTCTAAACTTCCAACATTCTTGACTTGTTCAAAGAAGATAACTATAGTGATCTAGAAACACTCCTTTCCCTTCTATTTGATTATAAAAATAATATTTTAAAAAATATCAACTAATTTCTTTTCTTAGAACCCTATCTATACATTAATATCATCTCTTATATATATATATATAATTAAATTTCAAACTTCTTCCACATAATAAAATTATATTATTAAATTGAAATTTACCATTATAATACATGTTTCTAAAAACAATTTTTTTAACCTAAAAAAATTTCAATATAATTTAAAATTTACATTGCCAAAATCAATAATAAATCCAAAATAAATAATAAATTTTAAATAATATTATATTTAATAGAAAAAATTAAGTTTGATTAGTGTTACAAAGTCAATAAAAAAGTTACCCTTATCGTGAGTTTCCATAACAAAATTCTAGAATATCATGTCAAAATCAAATATATATCTAACATTAATTTAATTTTTGAAGTTTACAAAAATATAAAATATCACCTTTAATTTAATAAAATATATTATATATTTTTAATTACTAAATGTATTTTTGAACCATGCATATAAAAATATCATATTAATAAAACACATAATATATATATGATTTATTTAATTTATTATCTAATATTCTGAAGATATAAATTTAAATAAATTCATACAAATATATCAGTACATCAAACTTAATAACATTTTTTTTTAATATGTAAAATCTTTTTACTCTTTCCTATTAATATTAATACGTGTTGCACATAATTTTCATAACTTTTTTTTAATATCTAACATCTTTTTACTCCTTCCTATTAATATTAATACGTGTTGCACATAATTTCATTTTCTTTAATAATTTATGTTAAGTTAATATTGTTTTTTAATGTAAATTTAAGTTATTAATAACACTCATATAAGTATAACGTAATCTAATGGTTTTTTTGGAGATGCAAATCACATTTGCAATTTTAGAGGCTTTAAATACATCGTAATTTATATATTTTTTAATTTGTTTAAGTTTAATCGATATGTAAGATGAATTTATAACATTATATTTATATAGATATTTACTTTAATATTAATTAATTAATTATATATAAATATAAATTATATGTATTTTTAAGATAATTTTGCAATATCATATTAATGTCTAAATTAATAGAATATTAATGTTTAAATTAATATTTATTGTATGTAATTTTTATGTAACATTATGTTTTCATATTTTGTATATAAAAGTATTAACATTTTATGGTTTGGTTGGTGATGATGATGTTCATCATTTTTAAGATTAACAATGTTTATTAAATAAATAAGAGAAACATATTAGATAATTTTCAAAATATCTTGTTTTATAGTTTAAAATTGTACCATCTAAGATCATATATCTTAATATAAGAAGTTATAGAAAGTAATTTTGTTATAAAATTCTTGTGGTGGCACGTGTGGGAAGGGTGCTCTATGACCGAAGATGAAACCTAGTGTTCTTATTTTCTTATAGCTTGGGACTAGCCTCAAACAACTTAGTAAAAGCTTATGAACTGCTTGAAGGATTCATAATTATCTCTTCTTAGTCTATTTGAAAACTCATTATGAAAGGACACTTAAAGAAAAAAATTTAGTATCTTCAATTAGGATATTCCCCCACTAATTCTCACCTTGACTCCATAATTCATCGCCGAAACCACTCTTGAGCTCCTTTATCCAAGTCCTTTTTTTCCACATGCCCCCAATTAACAATCATATTACTGATTATTCTAAAAATATATCCCTTTAGATAGTTGAAGACACTCTCATGGTCAACAATCAACAATCCTCCTTCCTACTCCCATAATTTTCTGGCGTGTCGTTTCCAGGCAACGTTTTGGCCCAGAATCCGGCAAAGATTTTTAAAAAATCCGGCAAAGATTTCATCAGAATCATGTTTACAGTTGTTAAACTTAAGTATTTTGAGTGCCCTAAGGGATTTTGGTAGTGCTGAATCCATTTCCAACCTTAAAAATGGATTTCAAACATTGCAAGTATCTGATTTCTTGAATTTAAGTTGCCCGGATTCCGGTAAAAAACTGCCGTCCGGGCTATTTCGTTGCCTGGGTAGACAACTCCTAATTTTCTCTCCCTTTTGTTTGACATGTGTCAAAGATGTCCATGTGATCTCCCTTTCTCACCCCTATGCATATTGCATTAAATCACAACCTGTCTTGGATCTCCCACTGGGTTTCTTTAATATGTATGTTTGACAAATTTGTGTTCGTCAACATTTCGAAAATTGCATTTCCAACTATTTTTTTAAGTTGTATGGTTTCTATTTTTGTGATTTATATTGATTTTGATAATATTTCAGGATTAATCACATTTTAAACATTTTAAATTATTGGTTATGGACAACCAACTAATTTAATTTTAATATAGTTATTTTAAAGATAAAAATATTATAATTATAAATTTATTAATATAATGTACAATAAATTAGAAACTTTGTATTAGTTAAAACAAAGAATATTGTGATTTCTAATTCATTTACATAAAATATAATTAAAAAATTCCTTAAAACAAGGGATATTGTAACTTTTAATTCATAGGTATATGAAAGTAAAACTCTGACCAGGGACATTGTGATTTTGATTCACATGTTATCCATTTATATCTAATCATATTTAATAGCTAGCAGTGAATCAACTTTAAAAATCTGGTCAATGTTATATGCTGGTATTTCCAACTAATTTATCTAATTTACTATCAGTGACTGTAATAAGCATTATGTGCTTCCCAATTCATTTCGCATAATATATAATAATTTTTTGTATTGGTTAAAGTAATGCGTATGGTAATTCCCGATAATGTATAATAAAATTTTTATAATTAGTGTTTACTTTTGAAATTATTACATATTCATATTTAATTAATAAGTTTATTAAAATTAATTAGGTTTATAAAAATGGTCAAGATTATCATTATAAATTTATAAAAGTAAATTAAACTAATATCAAATTTTGAATTTATTAAAAATTAAAATGATCAATATCATTTTCAAGGTATTTAAGATAGACTATAATTATTTTATGTTTTGGAGGTTTTCATGTCATATTTTCTAGTTAAATTTAGCAAATATTATTTTTCCAAATTTAAATTAAAGGAAATTTTTTTCCATTGAAAACATAACTATGTTTAGCTATCACATGTATAAAAAGAAGTTTTACAACATAGAAATCAAGAGGTTTCCCAAAATTTCTTCTATTTCTTGGAAAAACCCCTACTTCTAGCTCAAGTGGGATTGGCACAAGGATACCCACGCATGGCTCAACTATTGGGGGATAAAGGTAGATATCATATTGGAGAATAGAGATAATATTAAAATTACTATCACTTCCAATTTAAGGAAAAATTATGGAATGATAAGGAGCTTGAGGGAAAAAGGAAGCCAAGGTACAATAAAGAGGTGATCAACCCCACTCTAGCTAACCAAAATTACCTCTTTGTCTTGACTAGTGCTAAGAAGAAAATGAACATTGCCAAGATAAGAAATAACTCTCATGAGCTTCAAAGGGAAACTGGGCTTTGGTCTATCCCCAAAACACTATGGGAACAAAGAATCTCTCACATGTGTGAGACTAAGAGAATTAAAGATGAAAACACTTTCTCTTGGATTGTCCAACCCTCATTCACATCCGTTCTCATTTACAACACATTGTCAAGACTTCCAACCTTCTTGACTTGTTTAGCGAAGATAACTATATTGATCTCAAAATACTCATTTCCCTTCTATTAGATTATAGAAATAATATTTTTAAAAGTCCCAACTAATTTCTTTTCTTAAAATTCCATGAATCTCAATAAACATTAATCATTATCCTATATATAATTTAAATAGTAACAAAACACTAAATTAAATTTCAAACTTCATCTACATAATAAATAAAATGATATTATTAACTTGAAATTTACCATTAATTAAAAAAAAAAACAAAGAAATCCTTTTTAACCTAAAATTTTTTCAAAATAATTTAAAGTTTACATTCACAAAATCAATAATAAATTTTAATTAATATTATATTTAATAAGAAAAATGAAACTTAATTATGGTTGCAAAGTCAATAAAAAGTTACCCTTATCATGAGTTTCAATGACAAAACTCTAGAAAATCATGTCAAATTCAAATATAGAATATCCACCATTAATTTAAAAATTAAATTGTACATATCAAAATATAGAATATCACGTTTAATTTAATACAAAATATTATATATTTTCAATTGCTATATATATATAAAATAATATATTAATAAAAAAAATAATATATATATATATATATATATATATATATATATATATAATTTTTAAAATTTATTATCTAATATTTTTAAAATATAAATTTAAATAAATGATAATAAATTTTTACTAATAAATCACTCAATCAAACTTAATAACATTATTTTTTTAATATCTAATATCTTTTTACTCTTCCTATTAATACGTTGCACATGATTTTCATTTCCTTTAGTAATTTATGTTAAGTTAACATTTATTTATTTATTTATTTATTTTTTAACTATGTAAATTTAAGGTATTAATAACACACATACAAATGTAACATAATCTAATGATATGATTTTTTGGAGATGCAAATCTCAATACGTTTGCAATTTTAGAGGCTTTAAATACATTGTGATTTAATTTTAATTTTAATTTTTTTTAATATTTTGGTTAAGTTAAATAGATATATAATTAAGATGAATTTATATATATATATATATAATATGCATTTTTAAGATAATTATACAATGTCATATTAATGTTTAAATCAATATTTATTATATATAAGTTTTATGTAATCTTATATTTTAGTATATATATATATATTATGGTTTAGTGGTGATGATGATTTTTATTATTTTTTAGGATCAATAAAGTTTATTAAATAAATAAGAGAAGCATATTAAATAATTTTCAAAATGTCAATTTTATAATTCAAAATTGTAAAAATGTACAATCCAAGATCATATATTGTAATATAAGAGAGTAATTTAGTTATAAAATCCTTGTGGTGGCAAGTGGGGGAAGGGTGCTCTATGACCGAAGAGGAAACCTAGTATTTTGATTTTCTTAGAGCTGGGGACTACCTTCAAACAATTTAGTAAAATCTTATGCATTACTTGAAGGATTCATAATTATCTCTTCCTAGTCCATTTGAAAAATCATTATGATAGGAGACTCAAAGAAAAAAAATTCAATATATTTAATTAGGCTATTCCCCCACTAATTCGCACCTTGACTCCATAATTAATCACTCAAAATCACTCTTGAGCTCCTTTAGCCAAGTCCTTTTTTTCCACATGCCCCCAATTAACAATCATATTGTTGATTATTCTACAAATATATCCCTTTAGATAATTGAAGGCACTCTCATGGTCAATAACTGACAATCCTCACATCTCTAAGCGAAAAAAACTTGCGCGCGCGCTGGTGCCCTGCCCGGCCATTGACCTAGCAGCCGACTGGTCTCCTCCTCCCTGCGCGAGGCCCCCGGCCTCAGGCCCTCCATGGCCTCCTCGAATGCTGCTCCGGAGGGCCATGCAGCTCTGACCGCAGAAGACGCATTTTCTGCTTTGATCAAATCTCTTGATCCTCTGCGAACTCGCCCTGCAATGACCAAGTTTGTCAAGAAGCTGGATGGATTGCAAGAGGTTAACCTCCCTCCAGCTCTTCCACGTATGGCTGCACTCTCTTTAGCCGAGCGGGGGCTCATCGGTCAGTTCACTGGCCTTTGGCCCTCCCCGAAAACTGTTCAACGTTGGATCGAAAGAAACTGGGCAGACAAAGTACAAGGGAAAATCTCCATTCGTTTTTGTGGAAAAGGCTATTACACATTCCATTTCGAATCCAGAGCAGACAAGGACTTAATCTTCAGAAATGGGCCGTACTTCATGGACTCTCGCAGATTATATTTGAACAAATGGACACCAGACTTCGATCCTGAGCTGGATGTCCCTAATGTTGTTTCGGTTTGGGTTCGTCTTCCACATCTCCCACTCCACTGCTGGGGAGACGACTCGCTCCGAGCTATTGGCAATGCTGTTGGAAAATACATTGATCGGAGCGAGCCCAAGGATAACATGCAGGCATGTGCGCGTATATGTGTTGAAGTAGATCTAGGCAAGGGTCTTCCAGAAGCAATCAAACTAAAGGTGGACGAGTGGACGCATATTCAGCAACTGGACTACGAACAAATTCCATTTAAATGTAAGGTATGTCACGAGTACGGTCATTTTGCCAATCGCTGTAAAAAAATAGTTAATGATGAACCTGCTCAATCTGTAGAGCAATGGGAAACTGTTAAAAAAAAGAAGACAACCTCTAGCGCGAAAGCAATCCATGAAGAGGCTCCTCCCAAATCTGCCCCTCCCAAGCCTAACCCCCTCTCCGCTCAGCCCAATGCCTCCTCCTCAGCAGTCCCTCCCCCCTCCTCTCCTCCTGGCCCACCCATCTTCCCCACCCCGGGGCCAAACTCCGACCCTCCCTTGATATCCTCAAATCCCTTTGGCACCCTCTCTATCCCTGAAAATGAACCCCTGATTGAAAATGACCCTCCCATCCTTTACTCCCTTTCTCACTCCTCTCCCTCCCATTCTCCAGACCCCCCCCCCCACCTCGATCTACTAGAAGCTCCTCAAAAGAGCATGGAGTCAATCAAGAATCCCAAAAAAAAGGGCCTGGTAGGAAATCAAGCAAGCAGCAGAGAGATGAAAATGCTCAAAAAGACATTGCTATGGGAACTCAAAACCCCATAGAAACCTACATATTGAGTCAAAATAGCAAAGAAGCAGCACACAAGGAGCAAGGGGGACGAGCATCCCTCCGAATTTCAAATACTCAATGATGAAAGTTATATCTTGGAACTGTAGGGGACTGGGGCACCCCTCAAAAATTGCTGCCCAGAAAGATCTCACATACCATGAGAAGCCAGGAATTGTAATGATACAGGAAACAAAGCAAGGTTTGCAAGAGATGACAAGAATTATAGAACAGCTCAGACACTATGAGGGACAAACATGTGAAGCAAGAGGAGCCTCCGGTGGTATCACCACCATGTGGAACAAAAATACCTGGATATGCACATCCAAAACTATTAATCCTCACTGGATTAAAGTCATTTTAGAAAGCCAAGAAGAGCAAAAGAAAATAGTTATTTACAACATTTATACACCGAATCATTTCAGAGACAAAGAGCAGTGCTGGGACACTTTACAAGAAGACATCCAAGCTGAAGACAACAGAAACATCATCCTTGGGGGTGATCTAAATCTTATATTACACGCCAATGAAAAAAAAGGAGGCATATTTACACATGATCCAAACAGAGCAAAGCTGGAAAACATTATGCAAGAAAGTGACTTAGTAGATATCATCCCAAAAAATCGGAGGTACACTTGGAACAACCGCAGGCTGGGCAAAGACAACATAATGGAGCGCCTTGACAGAATTCTGGTAAATACCTCTCTCCTCTCCGAGTTTTCTACTGCTCATGCTGAAATTCTGCCCTATTTGGCTTCCGACCACTACCCCATTAGCATTATCCTTGAAGCTCATTGCCCCTTGGGGCTTTTTCCTTTCAAATACAACCCACTTTGGCGCAGCAATCCCATTGTGGATCTGATTGTCAAATCAATTTGGCAAAATCACATAGAAGGATCACCAGGGTTTATTTGGGAATGCAAACTGAAGAATACAAAGCATGCCCTGAAGGATTGGGTGAAGCAGAATTACAAAGAGCCAGAAACTGTCAAAATTGAGCTGAAAAATAAATTGAAAGAAAACCACAGGAGAATAGAGGAGAATGGGCTGACCCATGAGGACAAAGCATTAGAAAATGACTTATATTATCAGCTGTACCGGGTTAATAGAGAAGAAGAACAGAAGTGGAGAATTAAATCAAGACAGCTCTGGCTTCAAGGTGGAGACAAAAATACAGCTTTTTTCCATAAGCAAGCAACAGTCAGAAAAATCAGAAATAATATCACCATGATCAATGATGAGGAAGGCTGCCTTCAAAAAACTCAAGAAGCTGTCAAGAAAACTGCCTCAACCTATTACAGCAATCTCTTAACTGAGACCAAGAATATAGAGGATTATTCAGACCTCCTTCAGCATTTTCCCAAAGGAATCAATGATGACATTAATGCAAATCTGAATAAGGAAATCAATGAAGATGAAGTACATGATGCCATATGGGCCCTTCAGCCAGAGAAAGCCCCAGGACCAGATGGCTTCCCAATCTGCTTTTACAGATCATACTGTGGAATAATTAAAAAGGACCTTGTCAAGATGTTAAGATGGACTCAACGTAAATGCAAAATTGGAGGGTTCACAAATGCAACCCACCTTGCCCTTATCCCTAAAGAAAATCGACCTTTGACCTTCTCTCGTTTTCGCCCCATCTCTTTATGCAATTCTTCTTACAAAATTTTGACAAAAATATTGGCCACTCGCCTAAAGCCTATCCTTCCCACTCTCATATCTGAAAACCAAGGGGGTTTTATGGCCAATTGGAAAATCTCAGACTCCATTCTTCTTGTCCAAGAGGCTATTCATTCCAGTCAAACCCGAAATGAGAAAGGCTTCATTTTAAAGTTAGACTTAGCCAATGCTTTTGACCGTGTCAGGCACTCCTTTCTTCTTGCTGTGCTTGAAAAGATGGGATTTGCCACTCCCTTCATCAGCCTTATCAAAGCCTGCATTACAGGACCTTGGATCTCCCCTCTTCTCAATGGCAGACCTGGACCATCCTTTCAATCCTCCCGCGGTCTTAGACAAGGCTGCCCCCTCTCGCCATATCTCTTTATTTTGATGGCTGAATCTTTCAGTAGAGCGCTGGATTATAATCGTCGCATGGGTCTCATCACCGGGATCAAGTTTGACAATGGGGTCAAAAACATCAATCACTCTCAGTTTGCTGACGACACTCTGCTAATGGGGGGAGCCTCAAACATCATTGCCCGCCGCTTTAAAGCTCTCCTAGATAAATATATGCGCTACTCTGGAGGCCTGATAAATTACCTTAAGAGCTGTATTTATGGGTGGAACACTTCAGCACAAGTTCTCCATAGGATCGCTACAACCTTTGGGGTTCCTTGTAAGCTGAATTGGGAGCAATTTACATATCTGGGCATGCCTGTGAGTGCCGGCAACTTGAAAGCTACTGCCTGGGAAGTTATCATCGACAAGATGAAAAGGAAGATAAAGCATTGGGGCACCTCTTGGCTTAATCCTGCAGGACGCATAACTCTTCTTAAAGCTGGCCTCTCCTCCCTGCCCTTGTACTGTTTTACACTTTTACAAGCCCCTGCCAATCTTCATTCCAAAATGGATGCTCTTCTTCGACATTTTCTTTGGCAAGGAGGTAGAACTGAAAAAAAGAAATACAACTTGGTAAGCTGGAAGCAGGTCACTCAGCCATGTGAGAACGGAGGGCTGGGAATCAGATCTTCTAAATTCCTAAATCTTGCCTTTGCTGGCAAGCTGGTATGGAGACTTATATCTGGCAGGAATGCTTGGTGGAAAGCAGTTCTAGAAAAAAAATATCTTGACTACCCAAGGCACCAGCTCTTAGACCATGAGCTCCCAAACAAAGTGTGCTCAAAAATTTGGAGGATGTGCAAAAAAGCTATACCACTTATTGCTCAAAACACTTCCAAAGTGCCCAAAGGAGGTAGCTACATCAGAATTGGAGAAGATAAAGTATTGGGGCAACAGCCCATAAATCGAAGACCTGGAACTCAACAGATTCTTGCTCTCTTTAGCAGTGCAGGGATTCAAACTCTGGATCAGATATCACAATGGGAAACTCACTCTCATGCCTGGAAAGGTTGGTCCTTCCCTAATATACCTGCAGATACAGAAATCAGTCTCAACACCCTGAAAGTCTACCTTCATGGTATTGCCCCTTCCAAGCGCTACCTTGCTGATGACTTTCAATGTGACCCCTCAAGCACAAGTTACACTATTAAGACTGCTTATCACCAGATCTGCATTAACGAGTATCCCATGGCAATATGGGCACACTGGAGAATTGTCTGGAAGGCAGAAACTCTCCCAAAAATCAAATTCTTCTTATGGATCCTCCTAAGAGGGAAATCCCTCACTGCAGAGAACCTCAGAAAGCGAGGAATAAATGGACCATCTCGCTGTCCAAACTGCCAAAGTGAAGAAGAGACAAGTCAGCATCTTTTTATAGACTGCCCTTTTGCTTCAGCATGCTGGAAGGAAGATTTTCGGAGTCACAATCCCCCCTGGGAGCTGGGCACTAACATCTCTGAAGTGCTTCACATATGGAAAAAAAGTTATCCGTGGGGGAAAAAAGCAAACAACATTGCTCGACGAGTGTGGAATGCCTTGCCCTGTACCATCCTTTGGAACATCTGGCTGGCAAGAAACAGAATGATATTCAAAGGTAAAGAAACTGCTGTTAGAAAACTATACAATAAAGCATGGAACCTCAACTTGGAAGTTCTGTCCACCAAATGTCACGGGAACCTTAAGGTATTGGACCTAACTGTCGAAGAAAGGAGTTACATTGGGCCTATTCTAAACAAAAGCAACATAAAACATAACATCAATGACCCCAACAGCAGAAACAGCTCCAGATGTAGATGGAAAATAAGGATGAAAGAGGAAGAATTTGCTAGCTGGCTCAGGAAATGCAACATCCACTATCTTTTTTTCGATGGGGCTTCCAAATCTAATCCAGGAAGGGCTGGAGCTGGTGGTTTTATTTGCAACAGTAATGGAGATTTGTTATCTGAGTATGAATGGGGTCTGGGCTCAGCTTCAAACAACAGGGCTGAAGCCTTCGCCCTCCTTCAAGGCTTGCTCCAACTACTGAAACTTGGTATAAACAAGGCTATCATAATTGGAGACTCCTCCATAGTCATTGGTTTGATGAATAGCAACAAAAAAGCCCAAAATCTGCCCCTGCATCAAATTATTGAACGCTGCCACTCTTTGGATCAAAAGATGAACGGCAATAATTATTATCACGTTCTCCCATCTCTCAATAAATCTGCTGATGTATTGGCTAATAAAGCATGTTCCCACTCTGTCGGAACCCTTAGGTGCAATGGCTCCGACCAACACTACTTCTTTCCATGACCTGGACTCACTCCCAAAGCAGATCCACCCCTCAGCTGTTCATTGACTATGGATTCCGGAGATCTTCACCTAGCTCCTCTGTGAAGTTTCGAACCCCTACCTCCTGTCCAATGGCGCTGACCCCCACTGAGGTTACCTCCCCTGCAACAAATCCCAACCCTCTCTGGTTTGCTCTAAACGCTTTAATACCCATCAAACTCAGCGCTTTTTGTTTTATTAATAATTCATGCCCAAATGAATGCTCTCTTCATCCAGCCGAACCATTTTCATCTCCTCTCTATTGATCTCATAAGCACCTTGGACACTGCCCCATGAAACCTGCGACTCTGCTCCCACAGACAGAGCTCCTCTGCCCCAAATTTTGTCTTCTTACAAGCCTGGATCTGTTCCTGTCAAGTATGCCATCTGCTCCGGAGAAAAGGCAAAGTACACCAAGCAATTTTCAATTTGAAATAGATAAGCAGCGCTACCCCTCTCTCAACAGGCGGCAACATCGACATATCTGTAAAACCAATCTATGAAGTGTAAAACCTGTTTCATTCTCTGGCAGTTTGTCAGAATCTACACTACTTCTTTCCTCTGCGCAGCGACTGAATCAAGATGTAAAGCTGAATATGGCATAACCTGCAACTATTGGTGGCTATGTATACAGCAGAACCGCATTGTAAATCTGGAGTGTTGTCTCCCTCCAATTTTCTTTTGAATATAACAAACCAGCATCCGACATTGTGAAAAAAAAAAAAATAACTGACAATCCTCCTTCCAAGTCCCAAGAATGTGTCAAAGATGTCCATGTTGTCTCCCTTCGTCACCCCTATGCATATTGCATTAAATCGAAACCTATCTTGGATCCTCCAACTCTTCATGGTCATTTATTGGAACATATTGCATGCATTTCGCTTGGCCTTTAGCATATTTCACTTGTCTTGGTTGATATGTTTGTCCATAATGGTAATCATTATTAGTTGTAGGCTTCTGCTATGATGGCCATCACAATTAATTTGTTCCTTTCTTATATTAGGCAACTAGCATTATGGGGATTTTATGGTTTTGGTTATTGTTTTCACCTAGTCCATGCGCAACCTTCTCTATCCATATCGCTTACACTATGCATATCCCATTTGCTGGCTCTGTCTCAATGCTCCCCATGGGTCTTAAGCATGTAAGCCTCCCGAGTTTCCTAGAATAACGTCTTTGAATTTCATAATGATTCCACACATTGTTAATTACAATTTTGTGCCTTGAATCTCAAGTGGATCTCTTTTGAGATATAATCATCCAACACAAACATTCAACTCGTCACTTTAGAGATGAAGTGGATACTTTTCACACTATGGTGGATGGACTAAGGCTTGAATGCGATAAAGGTCTCCATAGGTAGATTTTTCCAACACCCTCAGATATAACATCATCTCCTATATCAACTGATTCCTCATAGACCTCAATGTTCCATTGATAAAAATAAGACAGATTCCAAGTCATACCATGACACTTAAGACCTCTGCTCACTTAAGACCTTTGCTCACTAGCCCCTTCCATGTCATCTCGATCTTGTTCTCTCGACAATTATATTCGCATGCTTCTTTATTATCCAATGGGGACTCATTATCGAGATTGTGTATGGTGGGGTTGTAGAACCCCTCTTCCCATTGGTCTTCCATTCTAACTTCGAATACAGTCCCAACCCGTTTCCATGTCACCTCGTTCCCTTTTTAAAAGTGCCCTTAAATAACTGTGGGGCCATACACTGGGCTGACTTGTCTCATGGCCCACCCTGCGCCAATATCCTTGTGACTGGGATCATGTGGAGGGCACCATGTCTCGGCCCCACATCATCCAGCGCTCCTCTGCAAGCTTCCCCTTTTAACTTATGAGATTATGACCTTAGGGATGAGATGTTGTATGGGCTTCACTTCGACTAATAGGAATTCTCCCCGCATTCGAGCTACGAGCGCACCTAGCCCAGTGCCAAGCCATACATATCGTTCCCTTGCATTGTTGATTAAGAACTTTTGGGATATAAACTCTAGTCTCGCGTCACCTTCCCTTCGTCCAAGAACGATGAGGTAAAATCTGGGCGTCCAATACAAAGCTTCCAAGGTTAGGTTTCTATCAGTATGTTGTGTAAGGGTTATCCATTTAGAGCTATAATTTTGAATTCCCACCTAGCTTACTCTCAACCCTTTCTCATTAATGAACTTCGTCATTCAAGCATGGATTCACTTATGGCTTGGTTGCACTAGTTCAACAATTGTTTGGACCTACACTGGAATTCTTCCATGGCCACTATGGCTTACTAATCACTCACTGGTGCTATCAATCTTGATTTTATGATAGAGCTACTTACTGATTCCATGATATTATCAGGATACCAAAAGGGCCACAAGAATATTGGCATTCCTTGAAGGTATGGGAAAATCCTTTTGAGAGTTAAAATAAATCCTTGGCTCTCAAGTGTTCCCTCATTTGGGACAGGGAATTTTATGCTTGTCTGAGTAGGTGACATTTCATTCATCCCATGCTAGGAACTTAAAGTGAACTCCTAAAGGGCTTCCACCTCTCCTATCACATGTCAGGGAGAAGCATGTGGTTCACAACAACCTTAAAAGCAAGACCGTTGGCTTCCAACCTAAGGAGTTTCTACAACTCTACAAATAGGGAAGAAGCGTGTCTACAAAAATGTAGGGATATACAATTCTAGTCAATCCCTCTTATGAGGTCGTGCTCTACTCAAGAGTGCACATAAATATTTTGGACCAAATCCCAGTCAAGGGAACAATGTAACCCACTGCTAGGGAATTTATCTTAGCAGGAAAGAAAATCCCCTCATGTAAAGTCACAAGTTATTAAATTTAAAGGAGAAGGGGAACCTCAACATTATCCCAATGCTTTATAACAACAACAAGGGCTTGTACCCAAAACCTTTATCATGTTGTACACATACCCTATAAAAACATGTAGTCTTCGATGTAATCATCAAACTGTAATAAATTTAGTTCTAATGTTAAGTATTACTACAATGGAATCGACATTCTTGCATGGTGTTCCAGTGCCCTCAAACATTGCACAATATATTAGTCATTCATGTGAATAATAAGAATGCAATCCATGTTCATTACATTTATATGCACCATTTCAATTCAAAATGCAAACACATGTTCAGTAGCATTTTAAATACAAAATAACACTCATCTTGGAATGTTTTGGACAACTAAGTCTAGGACTATGACTCTCCACACAACTGTAGATAGCTACAACCAGTTCTCACTTGCATCCATTACCCCTAAGATGGATTCCAAAGACTGAGATGACTTTATCAAGGGAGTAAACAACACTATTGGTTGAAACATGGACTCCATAGGTTTTCCTACCTATGCCCACCAACCAACTAGCAGCTCATGATTTCATAGGGAGTCCAAAGGCCTATTTCCTCCACCCTTAAGTTTCTCAACAACTAGTAAAATACAGGGAATCTAAAGGCTTTATCTACACCCTCCAGGGAATCCAGAGGCTTTACCTCCACCCTAATATACAATGGTTCCACCCACTAAGCACTACAAGGAAAAGACCCATTAGTGGATGTTTTTGAGGAAACCCTTATAAAAATAGCCCAAACATCCATTTGTAGCGGAGGTTACTAGAGGAGGTTGGTGGGTGGAGGTTTTTGCGGATGTTTTTCTTTTAGTGCATTTATCATCCTAAACCATACCAGTGCGTTCAACTAGAGAAAGCACTGCTGCGCACAAAAAATTGGCACACTGGGACACCGTGCGCTCGGTACAAACTCGCCCGGTGCATCTCATTACTGTAACGCACCGGTTCTCTACAAATATTCTGCACCGGTGCGTCCTAAAACCTCGCGCCAAAATTGAAACAACCCAGTGTGGTTTTAAGAAACCGCACCGGTGCACCTATAAAACCCGCGCACCAGAACAAGGTTAAATAAAAAAAAAATTATGGCCAAGAATCTGCGTTTTTCACTTTTCAGTGCTCCAAAGCTCTCAAGAATCAGTGAAAATTTAACTTGTGTGAGGCGCCTTGCCATCGGTGCTCCCATTGCATGCACTGCTACTATCCATTGCCCACCATCTCCATTTTGAATTTCGCAAAACGGTGGGAAAATTTTGTTTTGAAAATTCTACAGCCAATATGCCTCCTTGATGACAAAATGTTCAGGTATTTTCCTTGTTTTTCCATAATTAAACCTTTTAGCGGATTAGTTTTCTAAAATAGCTTAAAATTCACCTTATTTATAAAAAAAATTCCTATGCGGTGCGCTTGAGCCATTCAACTCGCACCGGATCGCGGTGTTGCCTATAAATTTACAGGTTGCACTACGATCGGTGTTAACGGTATCCGCACCGGTTCCAAGGGGGTACCAAAATGATGTACCATGATATTTTAAAATAAAAAAAATTGCGGTGTGATCGGTTATCTGACCGCACCGTTGACCATGTCGAATTGTGGGAATGTGGTGCA
This sequence comes from Pinus albicaulis, assembly GCA_034641835.2. Lineage (NCBI taxonomy): Eukaryota > Viridiplantae > Streptophyta > Pinopsida > Pinales > Pinaceae > Pinus > Pinus albicaulis. Next base: position 971,682,294 of record CM076577.1, on the reverse strand, counting down.
TTGATGGAAATATCCACTCTAGGGCGGGTATTTTTGTTAGTGAATTTCCCCCCCTGAACTTGACATAGTCAATGGTGTGGTCATATAAACGACCACACCATTGACTATGTAGTGTTGTCAAGAGGGCGGTGTGCTTCCTAAACTATACGCCCCAGGGCATAGAATTTGGTCAGCGCACCGCCCTCTCGACATTGGTACATAGTCAACAATGTGGTCTGTTATACCACCACACCGTTGACCTTGTAACAATGCCAGGAGGGCGGTGCGCTAAAATTTTCAAGTGCACCGCCTTCAGTGCACGACAAAAAAAGACGCACCATTACTGGTGCATGCCTATTTTTTGTGGTGCATCGAATGTTTTTATTTTTATTTTTCAAAATTTTATATATATGTATACTCCTAAATACATGTCTCATTTAATAAAAAAATTGTGTTTAATATTTCAATCATTCAATGACATCAAAGGAGATAAGAGAGGGAACAACAACAACAACAGGTGGACCAGTATAACATGGTTTGCTTGTGGGAGGCATGATAGAGGGAGAGAGATACGTAACCTCACCCTATTACAGTAGCCACCTAGGGCTCCTAAGGGAGATAGGCCTCCTCAAGTTCTATGAGGAGGCTTCATCCCTAAAGGGCCATGGTGGGTTTTGCGACAACTTATCCGCAGGTGGAATGCCCACCTACAGGCTTTCCAGGTTGGTCCTAACCAGTGGTACATGCCCACTGAGGAGGAAATCTATTTTATTACTGGCCTATTGAGGAGAGGGGTGGATTTTCCCTCATTCTGAGAGGTCCCCGTTGGCTATGTAGCAGGGAGTTAGTTAGTGTACTCCTAGAGATACATTAGCGCGGATATACTGTCTCCTTTATATTTTCAGGTCTCCGGAGGTTAGTTATGTATTGCTTCATTTGGTGGAGAGGAGATGAGGTGCCTCTAACTACTGATTTTGACCAATTCACACCATACCAGTGATGGGAAACACATTAGTTTCCCGCTTGTATTTTATGTTGATTCTATATTACAGGCGCCACGAATTGTGAGGTGGTCTGCCATTTTTTTGCAGCAGTATTGTACAACTTTAGATAGATGTCGTGCTCAGGCACAAGGGAGAGTGAACTTCCCTTTTTCTTCAGAGCTATTTTGCTTATTTTTTGAGAGGTTTCCAGAGACAAGTCCTACTTTTTTCTGGTAGCCTTTTAGGTTGATGTTGCATGTACGAATGAAGATGTGGGGATAGATGATGCCCAAGAGGGGTGAGTTAGAGTTTTCCACGAGGATATCACATGATGCACTAGAGTTGCTAGCCAGTGTTGATGAGAATCCCTTCTTTATGGTCCCCTGTCCATATGCTGGTTTGGATTGGCGAGGGTGTGCCAACATCCTTTTCACAAATGATGAACTACTCGATGATAGAGGTAATATTACTATTTTATTTAATTTTATTCTAACATGTTCTTTAACTTGTTTTTATTAAACTTTTTAATGAAATTGTCTAATTATTGTTGTGCACTTATATATATTTTTCAGACATTGGGTCATTTGATGGCGATGAGATGCCACGACCACCAAATGATCCATGTGTAGATCCTGATGACGATCAGGAGTTGGGAGATGCTGAGGATCAGGGCGATGTAGATAGACCTGGTCCTCATGGTGCACTGGTACTGCCTTTTGCGAGGTGTAGGCTTAACAGTAGATTGAGGATGGAGTTGGGCAACCAACTCTGTGCCTTGTTTGTGGAGGTAGGAGTCAGTCCCACCACTATGAGAGAGATACAGGCCGATGGTAGTCTGGTACAGATGTGGAGAGGCATGCTGCGTGACATGTTCACCCTGATGCGACATGTCATAGGAGCTACCAGCTTAGTTATGGTTGAGGAGGGAACTTTGACGTAGGCGTGTTTGAGATGTAGTACACAGTCGACCATCAAGCATTGACACATCATCTGATGATCACGATCAAGGGAGTGATCATCGTTCACCTCGTGTCGTAGATGAGTAGCCTAGAGCATCGACCGACATTAATGATCATGAGTAGGCTGGACCATCCATGTCAAGTCATCATGATCAGCAACCATAATGACATGTCATATATATATATATATATATATATATATTCCATGTATTTTATGTTCATGTTGCAGCTGTACTTAATTTACATGTTGGTGATCATCATGATGTGTATATTGTTAGGTCATGTTAGATGTGGTCATTTAATGTGTAGCTTGCAGATAGATGTGTATGTGATAGAAGTTATTTGACATGAGATGTATATTTGATGTTTGTGTTGTGATGATGTTATACAATGCTAATTGTGTTTTGTTAAATGATCATGATCACGATGATTAGATGATGTTAGTGATTTTGAATGTGTTTTTTAGTCGAATATGATGTTTGTACAATGGTTATCATGATCGTGATGTTTATTTAATTTATTATTAAATCATGATATTTATTAAATATTATGTTGTGATTGTAACTGAAATTTTAATTTTAATTGTATGTAAAATTGTAAAATTGTTATTGTATTTGTAATTGTAATTGTATGTAAAATATTTGTAAAATTTTAATTGTATTTGTAATATTTAATTTATTTTGAAATGATTGTAATTTTAATTTTAATTGTAATTGTATATATGTAAAATTGTGAAATTGTATATGTAATTCTAATTGTATGTAAAATTCTAAAATTGTCATTGTATTTGTAATTGTAATTGTATGTAAAATATTTGTAAAATTTTAATTGTACTTGTAATATTTAATTTATTGTGAAATGATTGTAATTGTAATTGTATATATGTAAAATTGTAAAATTGTAATTGTAATTCTAATTGTATGTAAAATTGTAAAATTGTAATTGTATGTAAAATATTTGTAAAATTTTAATTGTATTAATGTGAAATGATTGTAATTGTAAAATTGTAATTGTAATTTTAATTGTAATCGTATGTGAAATTGTAAAACTGTAATTCTAATTCTAATTCTAATTGTATGTAAAATATCTGTAAAATTTTAATTGTATTGCTGTGAAATCATTGTAATTGTAATTGTAATTATATGTAAAATTCTAAAATTGTAATTGTAATTTTAATTGTAATTGTATGTAAAATATTTGTAAATTTATAATTGTATTAATGTGAAATGATTTTATTAAAATTTTTAAATTTATAAATTTGTAAAAAATTGTAAAATAATAAATATAGAATAATATGATTTTTTGTAACATAATAAAGTTTATAAAATAGTGCAAATAAATTCATGTACTTTAGAATTATCATTATTTTATTATGATCTTACATAAAAAAAAAGAACTTTATACAGTACGCCATTGTTTTTGAGATCACCATAATTGCAAATTATCAAGTGAAATATTGATTTTAACATTAACACAATGAAAATTACCAATTATTTCAAAATACATATTATAATGTTTCAAAAAAAAAAGAGTCTTATAAGTTATAAGGTAATTAAGTCCTCTTCTTTATAAAAACCCATCTTAAAAAGTATAAATATTGATGAAATAACACATGTACCATATCACTCTCGGTTCTCATGATCACCTTCATTATCATCCAGCTCGCCTGGCATGATAACACTATTGTTCTAAAAAATATGTTTTGATATAGAGTCATGTCTCAATACGAACCACCAGTCCCTATCCAACACATCTGGGTAAAAAAAACACTTGGTTGCAGTGTTTGGGGAAAACATAGGGCTCCTTAGCTTCATTCTACATCTTTCTAGAGTTGATACATATCGACCTACTATCATGATCTTCCTTTACATTATTCTGATCAAAGGTGTCTCACTACTTTCACCTAAAAATAACACATTGGAAAGAAGAGAAATCCACATCAATGATCTCTTGTATCTTACCGATGTAACCTAATGTCCCTCGTACTAGGTTTTGATCACGATGGCTAGATCGACTAGATTGATGGAACTCAACTTCTACTCCATAGTCTTGTGTCATGTGTCCATCATCGACATTTAATGTGTGAAGATGGTGTTCATATGCCCACATAGATGGGAACAAATGCACCTATAAAAAAGTTAAAAAATCATAGTGTCATGTGTCTTATAATAACCCAACAGTTAAAATATGAAATATAGATGTAATTAAATTTGAAAGGTGCATTATTAAGTTTAAAATGTACATATAAATTAAATATATTATTACCGAGTTGGTGCACCCAATCCCTATGTTTCACGCATCCTCTTCAGCACACGGGTAACGACCGGTTGCACCATATTTCTCTCTGACTTGGTTAGCAACCCAACTGTTGGGGCATATTTTTGGCATATTTTCTTTTAAATGACCGGGATAAGGCACACTTATACCATTCAACCATTTTAATTCGTTCCTGTCACTATCCCATTTCAAACTCTTTTGTTCGTACAATGCGACCCATGATTGTGTCGCTTCAGAATTGTAAAGAACAAATTTATTGATTTCTTCACTTTCTGCATTCGCTAATGAAATCAAACTGAAATTATATAGTACATAGAGTTCAAAATATACATTATATCGAAGTTCAACATGAATATTTACTTTGTGTAAATTTAAAAATTATAAGTCGCTTACTCTTTATCAAACACTTTTTTCCATTCGTTTGGAGCAACTCCCCTTCTCTTTTGTCTTCATCCCTTTCATCATCCCAAATCACCACACCTGGTCTGTTGTCGATCTGCTTGATGTACTCACTGGCATAATAGAAAGACTCATACAATATGTACCCCTCTACCATAGACCCCTCGGGTTTTTCCCTTTGTCGAACAAAACCTTTCAATTTCTTCAAGTACCTCTCTAAGAAGAACATCCAACGACAAGAAACCACCCCAAATAATTCAACCTCATCTACTAGGTGGATTAGAAGATGAACCTGCAAGTCCATGAAACTCGTCGGCAATTCCTTCTTAAGCATATAAACAATCTCAACTATCTCTTGATGCCACCATGGAATGCTAGCCACATGAATCTCCTTTGATGTGATCCAACGTACAAATGCAGATAATTTAGATATGGAACGTCCTAGGTCTTGAGGGAATTCATGTTTCACACACCTACGCATGAAAAAAGGATAATGGCACTAAAAAGTTATAAACATGTGAAATAATATACGAAATTAGTTATGTTTTATGACCCCTGCATGGGATAAAATTTATTAATATAAAAAATAATAAAATCATGCTTTTGAAATTATACGTTCTCTTAGAAGATTCAAATGGTCATGTGATTTCAACCACGACAAATGGTCATCCATGGTGAAGTAGCGTCATAGTGAAGACCCGTATGAAGATGGCACCCTCACACCCATTATAACTTCATTTTCCAAAGAAATATCATCTTTTTTAAAATTCCATGGGACATCACCTTCTTTGAAATACCATGAATTAGAGGGACCAGCGCCTGCCTTTGATCCCGCACTTTCTAATCGTCTTGACCAATGTTTCTATTTAGTTTTTGAAGTAATAAGATCTTTCCTAATAGCCAATGTGTCACTTTTTTTCGATGATATGTGCCTCCATAAAGAAGATGAAACATTTTTAAATATATGCATGGGATCTAATAAGTGGGTAATCCTAAGATGCTCCCAATATGGGAGGTTATAAAAGATAGATTTCATTTTCATCCCAATGGGAAATTTCTCAACATAGGTGTCAAAGAATTCTGGATCATCGAGCATAGGCTTCCCATTTGAATCAAACATTTCTATGAACTCCTTCTCCTTCTCTCTCTCATTTGCTGTAAGCCATTCAGTTGGTGTCGTTATTGGAGGCGTTTGGGTTCTCTCTCGTTTACCATTGAAAGCAGATGCTGCTCTTTTGTAAGGGTGTTCTTCTGGGTGGAATACCCTAGAGCAGTCATACACTGGCTTTTGTAGGTCGTTTGACCATCTAGCTTTCATAGAAGGTCCACAACATTTACATCCAAAATACCCTTTTGTTACAAGACCTGTGAGATTATTGTATACAAGTTATATGCATGGCACGTTAAACAATATCATGAAGATTAGAACAATTACAACAGATTAAATAAATAATATGCAAAATAATATTGTTACGTATATAAACAAATCAATAAAAAATTAATTTACCAAAGAAAAATCCTAAGCCTGGATAATCATGTGTCATGTAAGCACATATTCCATACAACGTAAAACTCCTCTCTGCTACGATGGGTCTTGATACATCGTATACATTTATCCCATCCCATAATTCATTCAATTCATCTACCATTGGTTGTAAGTAGACATCCATATTCTTCACTTTTCTTCTACCAGGGACTATGAGAGCCAACGTAAGATGTTCATTCTTCATGGAAAACCATGGGGGGATATTGTTATTGATCACTACTATAGGCCAAACAGAATATTTGGTGTTCTGAAAGGAATATGGGTTGACACCATCCATGGCTATGTTGAGTCATAGAATTCGTACTTCATCCTTGAATTTTTCGAGCCATGTATCCTCTATATGCTTCATGGCTATTGAATCAGTTGAGATTCACAAAACTCTCAACTCACTTATGCATGAGGCATGCCATCCCTACGATATAGCTAATTATTTGCAATGAAAGAGCCTTTGAATCCTTAGGATTATAGGCATGTTCCTCAGTATCTTAAAAGGAGGACCATGTGATTTACCCTTATTTTTGTTATTTATCATACCTATCATGCCCACATTTCAGACATATCTCTTTGTCTGCATATTCTCCTCTATATAGAATAAAATCATTTGGACATGCATGATATGATATGTACTCAACGCCCAACCTTTTCAACAATTTATTTGCCTCTTCACATCTATCGGGAAAGACATTATCACTTGGAAGAACTTTATCTTTGAATAACTTGTAGTTGGTGATCATGGAAAATATTAAATGTACATTAATGCCGATATAATTATTAACATTCATAAAATTTACCATTTTTAATGTTTATTATGTGATTATATTTCTCAAATTTATATAAGGGAGGACTTTGCTTTCAAGTTGTATATTAACATTGTTGTCCCCAACTGGGTAGACTTTTACTGATTTCCAGTTCCAAAGAGAGGGGTGGTGGAAGAAAATTTAAGGCTTTCGAAAAAGGTGTCAGTGATATGAGCATCATCCCCTAGCTGATCATCATTTTGGAATGCATCTAACAACATTGTCTCCATGGCAGTCATATTCCTTAAGTAATCATCCCTACCAACCTCTATTTTATTGCCTCCATTGCTCGCTTGTGAAGAACTACTATTGTTGTAGTCATTCCTAATTGGTGAATCTGGACGTAGCGGGAATTGAATCGGTGGTTGATTCAACCATTCTTGGTATCATTCCTCTCCGATTTTTTCTCTTAATTCAACCTTCTCTCGATTTGACATTGTCGTGGGTTGCAACGGAAGATGGTAGGTAGGTCTCTCGTCATTACTATAATTCTAATAATTTCAAAAAATATATTTGAACATGATTAGTACAAAATATATGATATCAATTAGTAAGAACGTTGATAAATTATTAATTTGTTTAACGTTGAAATAATTACATTAATATACCAAATAATTATTATTACCATCATTGTCCTGAGATTGTGGCTAGAAGATGAAATATTGTTACAATTGGCAGGGTGAAGCGGTTGTCCATTTTCATCTACCAAATGTGCCTTGCGGTATGCTGCTCCTAATAAGAGCTTCCGACGTTTTGGAGATGTTTGAATATTTTGTGCATCTGAAATCAATTATGAATCTGCATGAATGTGCAAATTTTTATACATTATAAAATTTATTAAGTTGATTGACATGGATAAAAAAACATAAATCCAATTAGATAATGAAAATATAAATAAAATCCGAAGTAAATATTATGTCTCGAGGTGGATAAGGAGAAATCCATGATGGATGTTGAGAAATATTATGGAACGAGATGGATTTTTAAGAATTGTCCATTCGATATAATTATGATATTTTCTCCCTACATTTGGGCAAAATCAACAATAAATTTTAGTGCACACACCTAAAAGTAATTTCGGTGCCTTAAAAATGGACTTATTGTTATTAGTGCTTATGTACAGATAACCACACCGATGCATTTTAGTTACTGTGCATTGGTTCCATGTTATTAATTGATGCACCAGTGTGGTCTTATTAATTGATGCACCAGTGACAAAAAGCCGCAAATAAAAAAAGCACAACTTTATTTTTTTTAAGTGAAAAAGAGGTAAATTGAAAAATGGGTAGAAAAATATTTGTGAAAATCTAATTTCATAAAAAAATTCTTTAAATACTAAACACTTTTCATTATTTCACTATTTTTGCAAAAAATTTCTGCCAGAGATTTGCACAAGACATATCTAGAGCAAGAGATCACGAGAGCACTATGAAGCAAAGAAATACTTTCGAATAAAACTATTCAAACAATCAGAATTCCAAACCTCTGGTGATTCAAACCTTGTAGCATAAAATTTCAAATGATATCGCGATTAAATTTTATTGTTTTTCTTACATTTTTCTGCAATATTTTTACGCAGTAAGTAAAAAATTTAAATTTGTTGTTCATTTTCTGAAGAAAGAAAAAAAAAACCATTTTAACCCTAAACCCTTCATTCATTTTGTTTCTGCCCTTGCTTCTTCATGTTTCTGTGATTTTAGAATTAAGACTTTTCATTTTAGATTTATAGGGTTTGTATATATATATATATATATATATATAACATCTAACCCACAGGACGACTTTCATAGTCGGATCCCAATCCATGTCAGCCCTTGCGTGAATTAAAAAAAAACCAAAAAAAATTTAATCGGTGCGCCTTGCGTAACCTAGCGCACCGGTGCACTGGCTTATCCCAACACACTGTGCACATATTGTTTGATAAAAAATTTAAAAACATTTCTTTTTAAAATTCGTGCACCATATGTAAAATAGGGCACCGGTGCACTATTTCATTATAGCGCACCACGCACGTACTGTTTGGAAATTTTTTATTTTTATTTTGTGTTAATCGGTGCACCATGCAACATATAACGCACTGGGTCTCCTTATTGACAGAGAGCACCATACGGTGGTCCCTTGTTTGCATAGGGCGTTTATAAGAATCGGCCGCACCACTCCCTCCACAACACCATATGCTACAAAAAATAACACTAGACGCTTTTTATTAGTTTGTCTATGTTAATCGGTGCGGTGGTTAACATATAACACATCGGTGCTCCTTGTTGAAATAGAGCATAGTGCGGTGTTTTATACTATTTTGGCAGTGTGTTTATAAGAACACGATGCACCGATTTCAGTGCGTACATAATTTAAAAGCGCACTGGTTTCTTGATATATTTTTTTTACCTGAAAAGTTGATGATTTATTTATAAAATATATTAATGAATGTTATGGTACAGGTTTCATATTGATAAAGAAATGGCTGACAAGACATCTAGTAACAAAAATACTGATAACACATCAAGAAAAGAAAAAGGCAAGTTCTTTGTAAATTCTTTACAAAAAATATTATTTTTGAACTATATGTAAGTTTAACTAATATGTATTGTTTACTGTGTATCATGCAGAGCCACAAAATGATGAAGCTCGATAAGATTATTTCTGATCTAGGATCAAAAGAGTGTAAAATATTCATGGAAAATTTGCAAAAGGATGAATTGGGTGAATGCAAAAAATACTATTGATCCGATATGAGTTTCTTTTTAAAATTTTCATTAATAATATACTCAAAATTATTAGATAACATGTTTCAAACAATCTATTAATTCACATATGTTTAATGTTCTACAGGGACCAACAACTCAGAAAATGATTGTTGTTCTAAGAAAAGAAAACAAATAGAACATGCAAATGAAAATGAATTGCTTCTTAGCTCATCTGGAGTGGTGCAAAAGGTTAACGAAAGGGGGGGAAAAATTTTACAAAATTTTGAGGGATCTAGTGGAATGAATGTATAGATGTTCTTTCCACTTACAATACAAAAATCAATCCAATGATTCCAAGAACCAAATTTTATCTAAACTACAAGAAGAGTTTCTAGAGAATTGGTCAATGAGACATGTCACACTTTTAATAGCAAAAACGTACAACAACAAAAAAGAATGAATGAAAAAGTAATATTCCTTTAAATGTTTTTCTAGAATTATTTATAAATATCACTTTTGTTATATTTACTTTTCATATATCAATATAAAAATTAAATAGTTTATTGTTAAGTTACATTTTCAGGAAGATTATGAAAATCTCGAAAGATGAACGAGCTGATATCATAAATATGCGAGTAGGAATGTCCAAAAAGGTGTACAAGGAGATGGTGAAAGAAATGGACAAAATTGCATCGCAGGAGGAGCCATCTCAATAACAATGTGTTTCAAATGTAATATGTAAACATTGATTTTTTTCGATCATTAGATACAATAAATAAACAATTTAGCATTAAATATTAATTTTCAAGTATTTTCTTGCAGAAAAGAAAAGAAAATGGAACCCATTCAGCACATAAAATAGTACAACAAAGAAGAAAAGGGTTGATATCTAAGTTTGTGAGTAATTGTTACTTTCTTATAACAACTTAACTAGATTTGATTTTTGTATATTTTAAGTTGTTTTACAAAAATCATCATTGAATGTCTTCAAACAGGTTCTAACATACAAAGAAGAACCATTAGACGAATTGATTGACATTGAGTTAAATATGGGTTGTGAGTATATGTTGGCATATTATAAATTAATTGTGGAATTTGTAAGCATCTATCGATCTTGTTTTATTTAGCTCTGTCTATAATTAATAAAACAAAAAAATATTTTATATTAAATATATGATTTGTTATGGGGTATAAAACTTGCAGGAAACAAAGTATGGAACTGCGCCAACAGATGAAATCTTGAAAGATGGCATGAAATTTGGTTTTGAAAGAATGTGTATAGTTCATGAGTCAATTGTTGCTATGGTACGTCATTTATTTTTTATTTACATTGATGTATATTATTTAATATTGAAATATTCCTTATTCTCACCAATGTATATACACCCATTGCATTTTTTTTTTATTTCTGTAGATGAAAGGTGAAGAAGAAGAAAACAATCAACACCGTGAACAAAACATTCCTCAAAATAACCAAAGTTATGGAAGTAGCTCGAGCAGTGACAACACTTCAAGCGAAGAATGATGATCATTATCTTTGGATATCAAAGCAAGGCATTGTATTTTTTGAAATATTTGTCTGTGAAATCAAACATTTTGTTTAATGTAATGGACATAGTGTCTCAATTGAAAGACAAAGGGATCCAATAACTGTCCCATTTTGTATGACAAAGACTGTCTTATATATATATATATATATATATATATATATATATATATATATATATATATATATTATAAAATGTGTTTTAATTTATTCTATTGTGTTCTCCATTGTCGTTGTGAAATGTAACACCAATGATTAAATTTATGGATGATTAAATATTATAATGAAGAGATGTGAAATCTGATGATATGATACAACAAATTAATCCAAACATCACCTTCAAATTCACTCATAAAAATTTAATTGATATGAATATTGTTATAAGATATGTGGTTCCTTTTGATGAATAATGAATTTTAAAAAATCACAATAATTATGATATGATATAACAAATTAACCCAAACATCACATTCAAATGCATTAATAAAAATTTAATTAATATGAATACTGTTATAAGATATGTGTCGAATTTTGATGAATATTGAATTTTAAAAAATCACAATAATTGCATTGTCGCAGGTCGAAGTTTCTAAAAAATAAAAAATGAACATCGGTGTGTGTCAGTTACTGTACACCGGTGCGTTTTTATGATATAGGACACCGGTGTGTTTCTATGACCTATGGGCACTGCACAAATACCAATACCAATTATAACTCTCATTTTGTTTGTGCGATACTGCACACTAGTGCGTTTATGTGAGACTACTCACCGGTGCATTTTTACGACCTATGGGCACCACAAAAATACCAATACAAATTATAAAAATCGGTGCATTTATGTGATACTGCGCATCGGTGCACTTCTATAGTACTATGAACCGGTGTGTTGATACAACCTATGGGCACCACAAAAATCCCAATACAAATTATAATAGCCCGGTGCATTGTATAACCTATAGTGCACCCGGTGCGGTTTTAGACCTTTACAGCTGGGTGCATGCACCTTCAACCGCCTCGGACCGACTGTCTAGATGACACGCACCGGTGCGTTGACACCTGAGTAGTGCACCGATGAAAAAAACATCCGTAATAACCTTTGGCCGCCCAATTTTTTAGTTGTGTTGAAATTCTGTTTAAAGCTCCGCCAAAACCTCCGTTACCAAAACAAATGTTGTAGAAAATGTTTTTTTTTACAATTTTGGCCAATTTTATAACACTAAAAACCTCCTTTATAACCTCCGCTAGACATTCTTTTCCTTGTAGTGAAGGGAATCTAGAACCAAATATCAACAAACAACAAGTAAAAGAGACTCCAAAACCTCCTATCAAGAGTCCAAGGGCTAAACCTATATCCACCAACCAACTAGCAGTCCATGATTTCACAGGGAATCGAGAGGCCCACTAACTCCACCCTTTATTTGCTCAACAACTATTAAACTCCAGTAAATCTAGAGGCTTTACCTCCACCTTAAGACATAGTGGTTCCACCCACTAAGGGAATCCATAACCAACTGTCAATAATCAACAAGAAAATATGATCTAAGTATGAATGTTAGTTTTTTTGTGCTAATTTAATCTTCAGATTTATAATTTATTTACCAATCTTATGCTTTATGTACATATGTTTCCTTGTTGCTTATGTGTGTCAAACAGGTAATTTAACTGAGTTTTTATGAGTGAATTCAAGAGCATAAAGTATGAATATCAAATGCTAAACAAAAGCAAAATAAAGAACAACAAACCATTACAATTGATCCATCAACACAGATTTTTGATGAAGGAGTTCACCCCTCCTGGGCTACATCCCCTTGGTCCACCTTCCATGGCTTGGGTCTTTGTATTAGCTAAATAGTGAAAAAATTGTTGTTTACATGCATCAAATTTTCCTAGAACATACTCCAATGATTTCAGAATGTCAAAATATATCATAAATGACTATTCATTCACTCCATTTGGCCTTTAACTAATCTAGGCATGGCCTTCCTTCCTGCTGGCCCTGGGCTTCAATTTTATTCATGGTGAAAAAAACACCTACATAATTTCTCCAATTCCTCTGAAACATGTTCCAATGTGTTCAGAGCATGCCAATCTGATAGGAATGACTCTTCCTGAGCCAAAATTGGTCGAAAATTACTCAAGATATGATCAAATTAATTTTTTCCTAGAATCCTCCTCCAATTCTGGAGAGGACTCTAGATAACTCTGCCAAACTGGTGATTTCGCCGAAAATGGTGGCACCTCCTAAAACTCCACTAGAATAAGCGTCGAGTTAATTAAGACTAAGCTCGGTTTAACGGTGTGATAAGCACGGTTTTAATGCGCACTAAGTGAGATTATTATGGCGCTAAGGAATGGGACATATGGTGCAGTCGCATGGGAGGGGGATGGCCCCCTCCATTCCCGCCATTAGAATCGTTGGTTGATTTAAATATAATGTCTCTGCCATTGTTTAAAACGTCCTTCCCGTCAGTGTATTGGTATAAGCGTTGAGTTAGGAGGGGGAGGTCACGAATTCGACCTGCCCTCCACCCATCCTATAGTGACATGCATTTTTCCACATAACTCCGTCGATAACCAAAGTCTTAAAACATTGGGTCATTAATACATGCCATTTTTATAATATGGAACCCTTTGGAACTGCGTTAATACACCACCCATTAAACTTTATAATATAATGTATTCCATGGTCTATGGTTTGGTCTTCGGACCTTAGGTTTAATAAAATCAATCCGACCCGAAATATAACCTCACCAAAAAAATAAAATGCGGATTTACACCATAGCTAACAATGAAATTCGAACCATAGGAGAAAATTCCTCATAGTAAAAAAAAAAATCAAATTCAACCTTAGGAGGACATGGGGCAATTTCACCTTCTCAAACCCAAACTGGCGAATCTTGTTGTGACACTTGTCACAGTGCCACTAGGCATAAACTAAATAATATTCCATGCATGCTAACTGGGCTGCGATGTCATGAACTTGTCACTATTATGCAATTTTTTTTTTTAAATTTGCATGTTCTGAACGGCGGCCAACAGACTATAACTTCTTCATCCGAAGTCAGTTTTTGATGAAATTAGTTGCGTTGGATTCATGGCGATGGGCCGGTCACTGTTGTTCAGTTTCTAATAAATTCCGATAACTTTCATTTTTTAGCTTACATATTCAGCCTTTGATCATTCGTCCAAACTAGAAGCCTTTTGGACCCAAAAATATCTCTAATTACTGATCATGTGGATGAGGGTATTGTTCCCTTACCCTTCGAGTCTCTATCCACTGAAATTTTCTCAATTTCATCAATTGGAGTTTTTCACAAAAAAGTTAAATTTTTCCTTTATTCTTGTGACCTTCTCTTGTTGTCATTGACACCTTCATGCTGCAATTTTACTGAATTTGTAGAGCAACAATCTATTCTTGCAAAAGCCATCTTGTTCCTACCTTGGTCAACAATCAAAGGAAACTTAAAAACTGTCTCACCTTGCACACTGTCACCATGGCGATTCTTAGCTGATCTCACTTTGTACTTGCGTTTACTCTTGACCGAAGTATCTTCCCCATTGCCATGTTCCCTTTGGAAAAAAAAAAAAGCATTTTTGGAACCCATGCCTTCTTTGTCAACCTGCTTTGTCGCTTTCTCTTTGACCACTTCACTCTCTTGCACCGACATCTTGTCTCCAACATTGCTCAACACTGATGTTGAGCGGCTGCAAATGTTTTACATATTTTTCACTTATTTCAAAGGAAACCTGTTAGAATATTGAAAAATCTCAATAAATAATAAGCATATTTTTGAAAAGTTTGATTCAAAACATCTCTTTGTTTGATCATCAACAATCTCAAATTTTGACTTGCATTCACTGTCCTCTTCATTTCTCCTGCATGTATAAGAGACAAACTTGTCTTATTCTTATGTGCTCTAATTGTGTACTCAATACCATCTTTAAACAAGTGATAATTATTCTCATGGACATGAAATATTTCTTTCCTATCATACAGATAATGACTTCCCAATACTATACCTAATATCTCAAGCGACACCAAATCAAGTTCAACTCCATCAAGAAAGTTTGAATTGATGGCGAATATTAGTATGCATTTCCTATGCGAATCTTAGTTTGCATTCTTGCATATCCAACCCAAAGGATATGGTCTTGGATGTCTAATAGTTTCAAGGCCTAGTTGCTTAACCAAATCTTTGGAAATCAAGTTCCCACTATCAAAAAGTCTATCAATCTTGGTATGTTTAGAGACAACTCTAATATGGAAAAGTTTTATTCTTGTATCTTCATCTTGAGTGACATTTGAACAATTTTAAGAATTCGTGCTTGCTTTGTGTTTACCTTTCAAACCCATGGCCATAATCTTTGTCTCATATCTTGAATATGACCCTAAGTCATGTTCAAATATAGCAACAATTTTCCCTTTTTCTTTGGCTTTCAATTTGTTTGGCTTCAATTCTGGATGTTTACAGTAGTCTTGATAGGGTTTGGCGAAGGGATGATCTTCCATTTGGTGGCACTTCACCCCCTCAGAATGGAGTGTTTTATAAAATTAAATTGTTTTGGCTCTATCTAGACACAAAGTATGAATATTATCCTCGATATGGGTATACAATCTACTGGTTTGATGTAATAAAAAATGAATGGGGTTTTTCATTTGTTCCAATCATTGACATAAAGTGTATGCCATTAGAAATATGAAAGAATCAGTTGATATGTCTTATCAATGATGGCTCCACATCTGTATGGTCAATTAAAGAAATAGGTAATTTCCAATTTGGTCACTCGTGTGTTGAACGAAGAATTGACTACTCTGAGGATGATTGGGGCTTCATAAGGAAGTTGTTGGAAGAAATTTCTATAGATATAAATAGAAAATGTCTTGGTTATCTTCCATTTTGAATAGTCCAAGGTGTGGTTCTTATGTGCAACTCTAGTGAAGTTCTTTTTCTATTATATGACATGATGACCGGCCTCTGTTTTCCAATAGATATTGATAATTCAACTAATCAAAAGATGTATGGGTTTTTGTCTCCAATGCTATAGGAGTGCAATGATTTGATTGAGTCTGGCAATGCTTTTGCAATTGCTCCCCACATGGATTTTGTTGATGAGATTCCACCATTAGATATGGACATGGAGTCTTAATCTATTAGTCATGTTAGGATTTATTATATATATTTTCATTTTATATTCTCTTTGTGGTTGTGGAAAATATTTCCATTTTTTTTACTTTACACACGTTTGGGTTTGTATGCTAAGACTTTAAAATTACAATTCTATGGATATATATATGGCTCATGCTGGGATTTCTTCTATTTGTGTATGTATCGGATGTTGGATATTGAATCCCATTGCAATTTTCTCGAAAATATTTCTTTTTGTGTCCCCTTTAGTTCTCTTAATTGCATTTTGAATGTGTTTGGATGCTATCCATTTTTCTTTGTTTTTATAATTATAATTACTATGACTTATTTTATACGTGGTCTTTGCATTATTTTTTTCTCATTGGTTCTCAAAATTTTTTATATCTTTAGGTACATTTTAGTATTTACATTTATATTTTGATGGTATATAGTTCCAAATATTTAGATATATTTCCAATTCATATATTTCTTATAGTATTTTGGTCCAGTTATATGGGTTTCCCATTACAATTCTATATGAGACATGAATTTTTAGCCTTTTTTGTTTTAGCCATTTGGAAAAATCCATTTTTCGTTTTAGCCATTTGGAAAAGTCCTTTTACATTTTAATAACTTTATATGGTTATAAAAAGACCATATACGATTTTAATGTTTTTATATGGTTGGAAAAAAAACTTGTTCCTTTTTCATTCTTCTGTGTTTATTTAAATTAGATATATTATATGTTCCATGTTCATGGTTCCATAATAAATATGTTATTATTCATTATATACATGTCATCTGAAGGCACAAGCAAGCATACAAGAAAACGAAATATGTCACCAGCATCGTGTGATAAGTCTAATGAAATTCATTGTTTATGGTAAAACAAAATAATGACACAATAAATGAGCATAGGAGAGCTACATATCATAGAAGAATGAGTGAAACCACTCTTCAAAATGATTTTATGATTCCTCGTAAGTATCGTAATATGGATGATATCATGGAAAGAAAATTTCCCCTTGATAGTTCATTTCCAGAATATGCTCCTCATCAGCATAATTTTGTTGTTCGATGCTCTCCTAAAAATGTTCATAATATTGGGGAAACATATTACAAAAGGTAAGAACATCATATCGATATTGTGGATGAAAATTTTCACCCTAACCCTTCTATCTCTGCAATTGCATCTTTTGGGCAAGGCCAAAGGTCACAAAACATTCATGGTGGAGGCAATGATGACATTGTATGTGATGATTTGGATGATAGTTTGATTGGCCATTTGCTTAATAATTTGGAGCCAGTTGGTAGAAACATCAGATCTTCCAATCCCCCTTCTAAAAATAATGTTTTCGTATGAACATAATCATTCATCCCTGATAGCATTTCACTTGGAGCAATGGAGGTAACACAATGACATTTTGACGGTTGCTGCAATAGTGGTTGTTTTATTACATTCATCTATTTACATTTATTTTTTTACTAAACTTGTAAGGTATTTTATTCTCTTGGAATAGGATAAAACTAATTTTAATAGAGGTATAGAAATTAACTCCCCAAGTCTTCCATCTACTAATATAAGAATTGAGGATGAAGAATGTCATATCCTTCCACTGCATTCTCCTCGCAAAACAAATCAGCAAACTAATGTAAATGTTCAATGTATTTGATTTGATTTTTCATTGTTTGAATTTTTAGTAGGTTGGACATGAATTTTATTGCATACTTTATTTTTTTGAAATGGGACACAACCCATTTCAATAGAGGCACAGAAATAAACTTCGTAGATGTTCATCTACTAATGTTATAAGTGAAGAGGAACCATCTCATAGCGTTCATCCAAATCGCCAACCAGATGTAAATGTTGAATGCATTTGATATTTTCCTCATTTTTTCTTTTATTATTAGTTGTACATTGTATTTTATAACCTTTTATGGAAAAAACATGATTTCATCTCATGAGGTTGGAGAAATGGAATCCAAAACATCAAATTGTCAAACTAATGTAATGTTCAGTGTATTTGATTTGTTTTACAATTTTTTATCTTTATTGGTTGGAAATTTAGTTTTATCATGAATTTTATTTTGTTGAAACATGAAACAAATCATTTGAATAAAGGCATAAAAAATAACTCCCAAAATGTTCTATCCATTGATGTTAGAAGTGAAGAGCAACCATCTCATAGCCTTCATCCACATCATTGGACAAATTTAAATATTGAATGCATTTGATTTTTTTTTCATTTTTTCATTTCTAATTAGTTGGAAATTAAATTTAAAAAAAAAAAAATGCTAAAGACACCTTATCATCCTCTCAGGTTCCATAAATGCAGACCATAAATTTGGAAAGGCCCTATCATAGATCTGTTCCACATGTTTCAAATTTGGGAAGGGAATCTCATGGTGCTGAAAATCAAGTACATTTTAGAAGAAATTATACTCTTCCACATCGTTCTCCACATGGTCCAACCGATATATATCATATTCATTTTGATGAAACATGATTGTAGTGCATAAAATATTTCGAAAAAAGATAGATAGTTTTCTAGTTGTCCAAATGTGTCACATCTGCCAATAATCATATCCCAAAATACAGGTTTTAAGAGATTCTGAAGGACCTGTTTGTAGACGATGTAATAATGAAAGAGATTCCCAACATTTTTTGGATATAATAACATGGATCCTGGTGAGAAACATCATATTTTAAGAGTTCCTACTCAAGTTGAATAAATGTTGATAGCACATGTAAATCCTATTTTGCAAGTGACACATGCTCGAGGTGGGAAATATAAGTATAAAGGCCATACAATTAATTTTCCCCAAGGTATTTCTACAATTTCACAAATTTTTCCCCGACATGTTGAAGATATTGACTTTATAATTGTGAGGAGACATGCTGCTCAGTCTAAATACTATGAATGCTATGTCAAAATATCTCGAGTTATGTCTGCATTGCTTTTCAAAATTGAGCGTGATCAATATTATCGAGATGTTGTAATTGACTATGATTCAATGAATGCTCTGCCCAAAATATTAACAAATGTCTCCTCCAGGCATAAATTTGTTGACTGTGATATTGAAGAATCTGAGATCAATGCAGCTAATAATCAAGGGTTTCATGTTGATAATTTTTTCTCTCATCCTTCTTCTTTTGTTGCTCGCCTACCCAATGAACGAAGAGAAGTGGAAGAAATTAGAGCATTTCTCGATAATGTTTATTATTCATGTGTTCAAGAAATGGATTGGATCAGTATTGGAACCTCTCTATTGAATGAATATAATACTGAGGGGTTATTAGATATGGAATTCCCCACATTGTTCCCCATTAGTGATGCTGATTGGTTGCAACCACATATTTTAATGTTTATTATTCACGTGTTCAAGAAATGGATTGGATCAGTATTGGAACCTCTCTATTGAATGAATATAATAATGAGGGGTTATTAGATATGGCATTCCCCACATTGTTCCCCACTAGTGATGCTGATTGGTTGCAACCACATATTTGTAGTGTTGAAATTCATGAGTATGCATTGCATCTTCTTAGATACTATAATCAGAGTGTTACATAGAAATTTGTCACTGTCCCTGTACTCCCCATTCCTTGATCCTGGAGGACACATACAGTGACCCTTGTGTAATTCCCAAGCATAGAATACATACCCATGAACCACACTTTTTCTTCCAATTCATATCCCTTTACAACTTTTCTGGAAGATCCTTATAAAAAATTTGTTTTCAAGGTCGGCACTTTGTCTCAGTGTATGAAACGTGCCGATAGAAAATATTTGCATTGAGACCCATGTCGATCAGCACTCTGTCTTAATGTCGAACCTGTGCCAATCCTCTTTTGGAAAGTTTTTAAAATAGAAACAAAGCTTCCGTGACTAGAAGCTTCGTGAGGCAGCAAGTTGGAAGTTTGTTTTGAGGATATGGCCGAGGAATTCCACTTTGGGCTTCTTGTTCCGAAGAAAGGAACCACTCCAAAGGATAAGCTCTTTTCCCAATATTTGAGGGCCCATAACCTCCTCCTCCATTGTTATATAAGGAGACCTCCTTCACCTTTTCTACCTTAGTTAGCATAGAGAGATGAAGCAATAATAGCTTCAAGAGAATAGTGCAGAGTGTGAATTTTTTTTTTGTTAGGAACATAGTGAGATCTTGGACCTTTGTGTATGAGGGTGTTGAAAATGTGTTAGGAAAAAAACCTGCCGAAGGAGAGCCTCAACATCAAGGCTTGGTTGTAAACTCCCCTTCTCTTTATCATAATAAAATGAAACTGATGCTTATCTTCCACTCTTGTTTACATTTATAATGAGATTTATATCATTCCTTGATCAGTTAGATAGGTTGTAATTGTTTTATTTTTGTCTTTATTTTACGCTTGTCGTGGTGTCTTGATTGTTCATACAAGTAACAAAATTTGGTAGTAGCGTGCATCGAGCTTGAGAAGCGCGACGGATCAAGAATATTCAATGTAATACAACAACATAACATCATGACAAGGTAGGTCATGTTCCTTGCTATGAATTTCATTTACAATATAGGAAGGTAGATGTTAATATGCCTCGTAGTTGCTAGAGCCACCCTAGGTCTAGAGGGATCTCCTCTGTTCGTAGAGGGGATTTACCTGGACAATAGATTGGCGACTCCACTGGGGAGTTTCCTTTGAGTTTGTCACTCTTTGAGGTCTTAGTCATCTACGATTTTAGTCGAACAACCATTTCCTTGTTTGTTCCTATGTTTTCCATCAATTACAATCTTTTAGTTTTTTCTTGAAGTGGGGAGTCTCATCTTGGTTAGGAGAAATTCTTTGTTTTTTTTCCTTTTAAGGCATTGGTGCTTTTATTTATCTGACAGTCGAGCCAATTGGCATTATTTTTCAGTTATAAAGTCGCGTCAATGGGCTGTTGGCACTAGTTTCAGCCCCAAAATTCACGCTAATTATAGGGTGTGTGAAAAATTAAGGTTTTTTCCCTACGTCCTTCACCAGTGCGTCTTTCCCTTCCGATCCTTTTCTCTGTATGATTTACATGTTCTCACCTTCACTCAATTTGGTTTGATTAGCTCATTGGCTTGGTTTTTGGTTGTTGTTTTTTTTCCTTTCCGTTGGGATGTGCATCCTACATCCTAGGTTTTTCTAGGACTATGCATCAATTTCCTGGTTGCATGCTTCACGAGACATTCCCTTGCTGATTGAGTCACTCTCCTTTCTTGGTGAGATATATCTAGTTGATTGCCTTTTTCTTTTTGGTTGATTGAGTGATCAAGTCTCAAGTGTCTGTCTGAGTTCATTTGGTCTACATGTTCACTTGTGAGCATAAATTACATTTCTCATTTTTCAGCTGAAAAATATTCTTTCTATGATTGCTTGATGTAAAAGGGAATGAATTCCTTGTTTTGACCCCACACTTTGGAAGTCCTCTTTGTGCTTTAAATCATATGTCTTGTAGACTTTTGAGGAATTTCTCTACAAAGTGTTCAAAACAAGATTGTATTCTTAATGTTTGGTTGCATCCTTTTTGCATTGAGAAAATTTGCGTTCATTGAGTTTTCATTTCAAAGTTTGATTTTCGTTAAAATGCATTAGGTCAAGTTGCATTTAAAATTCATGTTTTGTTAGGTCCCTATATTACTAGTTTAGTCCCTAATTGTTAATAGTGTAGCCTCCTTATTGTTATTGTTGTACCCCTGTAACCCCAATATTGTTATTATTATGCGCTTACATTATTATTGTTAGGTCGGCTAGGATTATATTGTGGCCCCATGGACTCCTATATATAGAAGGAGGTTTTGGTCATTTGTATCATGCAAGAATTGTTCATTTATGTAATGTATTGGAGGTTTCCCCTTCGAAGAGGTTGATTTCTAAGGTGTTGATCTATCTTTTCTTCTATTTTTGGAGTTGGTTTCATAACATTTGGTATTGGAGCTTTGGGTTCTAGGGTTTCACTGCTCCAAACAAGTCATCGTGGCATTTTCGCTATAAAATTTTTTCTATGAAGGTTAAGAAGCTAAAATTTTTACAGAGCGAAGCTAAAATCCTGAGGAATGTCGTGGAAATATTAGATCTTAGTTCACAATATTTTTGGAGATATGATCTGTGCAAGTCAGGGATTTGTGCAGGCTCCCGAATTTAACCTAAATAGGTCATCGTGGAATTTTCACTATAACTTTTTTTCTACGAGGGTTTAGAAGCTGAAATTTTCACAAAGTGAAGTCGCAATCCTAAGGAATGTCGTGGAAAAAATTCAGAGTTTGAGTCACAATATTTTCGGAGATAGGGTCTGTGGAATTTAGGGATTTTTCAGGCTCCCTAATTTCATCTCAAAGAGGTGACATTGGTAAAATCATCATAACTCTCTCTCTCAGCATTGGATTGGAATTCTGTAAAAAGTGGCCACAAGTACACGGACTGCATTCTCCTCTGTATGAATTTCAGAGCCAAAGGAGGAAATAGTGACATGTGTCATGCCGTACAAGATCGCTCTTCTAAACCAGTCCATAATTAGGTCATTGTGGGAGATTTGGCATAACTTTTTCTTGAGGAATCCAAATTAGGTTAGAAATATGGAATTTGAAAGAAGATTCAGAGGGCTACTACAAGGCAAAATTTTAGATATTGAAGATCCGAAATCGCAGAGATAACTTAGTTTCAATATTGAGCTCCTCAAAAGTAAGAAAAAGGTGTGTATTTTATTCGAATTACATAATTCTCGTTTGAAAAAATTAGTTTTAATTTATTCCAAGGGCATATTGAAGAATAGATATTGGCATTGGGTTATAAAATACCCCCTAAAAAGAATTCAACGCCCATTAAGCCTTCAGAAAGCTCTACTATGACTCATGAAGATGAAGAAATGCAACATGAGATATCAAAATTACAAGAGCAAGTGCACCTATCGCAAATAGCAACAAAAAATGAAATGGAAGTTTTGAAGAAAGGCATGGAAACTAAGATGGATGGTTTGAAGAAAGGCGTGGAATCTAAGATGAATGGTTTGGAAGCTAAGATGGATGGCATGGAAGTTGGCATGGAAGCTAAGATGGATGACATGGAAGCTAAGATCGATGAAAAAATGGAAAACATGAAGAATGATCTAAAAGTACACATCGAAGGTTTGGAAATGTTGATACAAGAAATGTTTCCTAATGGCGAAAAGATAGTAGAGGAAACTCATGATGAGAACAAAATAAATTTTAATCGTGATTTCATAAAATCTAATGTTGGATGGAAGAACCACCATATTCCAAACATGGATATGAGGAAGTTTTATGGCAAGGATCCCGTAACATGGATACTACAAATGGAGCAATATTTTGATCTCAATAATGTGCAAAACACACAAAAGGTACGCATTGCAACTTTACATTTAGAACAAAATACATTTGTATGGTATCAATTAATTTGCTCCCGTAAAAAAATTTTCACTTGGTCAATTTTTATAGAGGAAATGATAGCACATTATGAGGATACAAAAAACAACACCTTTTTTAGCCAATTGATAAATCTCAAACAAAAGGATTCAGTAGTGGAGCACATTGAGGACTTCCAAAAATTGAATATAAGGGTAACTGATATTCCAGAGGAAAACAGGATTGATGTCTTCATAGGGACTTTAAAGGATAATATCCAACATGAAGTTCGTGTTTGGGAACCTGATTCATTGGAAAAGGCATTCAAGTTGGCAAGAAAAATTGAATGTAAAATTATGGCGATAAGGAAGCCTAACACACACATATATAAATATGGAAGTTGTTACACCAATTTTTGGTCATCTAACATGTTACTATTAGATGGACCAAAGTACACCATGTAAGACCAAATTTACCCTAAGTAAAATTGCTTTCACTATGAAAAATAACTTAGTAATCCATAATTTATTAAGTTGTTTATGGTCTAATCAGGAAACCCCATGAGGAAATATTGAATAAATCCACATTTGTTTGATTCTCCTCAAGGAATAATTAGTTAAACAATGGTCTAATTAATATTCCTAGTCATATTTAACCCAAAACATGAAAATTAATTAGATAAATCACTATTTATCTTATTATTTTCTAGGAATAATTATTTAAACCTTATTTAAATAATATTCCTTGATAAATTTGACTAAATCATTTATAAATATTTGAATAAATCACTATTTATTTAATTATTACTCAACCACATCCTTAAAATAATAAATAAATCATTTATTTATTTATTATTTACAAATAAAGGGATTTGACCAAAATCAAATTATTTTTCCCTCCAACAAATATAATAAAATATTCCATAAAAGTTGGATCTAGATTTGGTTAATAATATTTTAATTATACACCAATATCTAGACTAGCCCAATATTTTGTTATAAATAGAAGGGTTTTTCCATTCACTCACTACCTTTTGTTGTGTAAAGATCACTCTGGATCTATTTTTTTGGTCTGACTTTGATCCTCCATCATTGTCATATTTTGCTACCATTTTTCTTATGAGCTCCCTTTGAGTTCCAAGTTTTGTTTGGGTTTTCTACACCATCAAGAGAGAGAGATCTTAGATCTAAAGTGTTGAGGACATATAAGAACCCATCCCATTGAGGGGGACTCGTAACATCTTTCTATGTCCCCTTCCCACATGTCAAAAATACAAAAATTCTTTAAAAATATTCTTGTCTTGTATATTGGATGCATGGAGCAACTCTTGCTTTTATTTGCTGCTTAATATCTTTTACTACATAGTTCTAGATTTTGTAGCATTTATCTTGGTCAACTAACTCCAGATCTAAAGAAATATGCAGCCATCTTTGATGTTAGGGCTATTTGTTATGCACAACTAAAGTGAGATTTTTTCGTACACTTGCAATTAGAATTGATACTAACAACTGGCGACTCCACAAGGGTCACTAGAAAATTTGGCCCAATTTTCGACGGCCACTTTGTCTCTATTCCGACACATAGTCATCACAAGAGCGACAGTTCGAAGAAATACAAAACGTGGTTCACCATTACGTCGCAATTCTGATGCCCTGACAAAGTGTCGCAATACCGACACTTTTTCCATCGCTTCCAAACAAGCGTCGCTCTTCCGACATTTGTAAACTATCGCAATTACGACAAAATATGGTCCAAAGTTTTGAACGTTGCTCTTCCAACGTTTTTATACTGTTGCTCTTCCAACTTTTTTTAAACTGTCGCAATTCTGACGTCGTACAAAAGTGTCGCAAGACCGACGCATTGCAAAAGTGTCGCAAGACTGACGCTTTCCAGAAGCGTCGCAATACTGATGCATTCCAAAAGCGTCGCAATACCGACGCTAGGAAGAACTGTCGCAATATTGACGGACGTCACAAGACCGACAAAAATGGAAATCGTTCAAAATTTCGGAAGACCGACGCTTATAAGGCATCGGAAGAGCGACGCTTACAAAGCGTCGATATATCGATGACAGGTTCAATTTTTTTTTTTTTTAAATGAAACTTTAGAACAGGACAGTAAATCTCCAATATTTGTTATGAATTGTGGTCATTCCAATTGTTATGAACATAATTAAATAATAATATAATAAACCACCCCGCAGCGCTTCGACTATAAACAATCATATAAACATGGCTCTGTATTTCAAAAAACAGGTTTAAAATAGAAATAGGGCAACTTTTTTTTTTCTAAGTAAGGTTAATCTATTAACAGTGGGAATAAAATTAAAGCATGACCAAAGTCAAAAACATTGCCCAAACTTATGGCAAATTTGTCAAAAAATCAAAAAAGAAGACTGCCCTCATACGGGGAAACCAGTCTTGAACGTTTTTCAGGTCGTTGCATTGCCCACGCAGGGGAACCATCGTTTGATATCTTTGACGATTATAGTGTTGACAGAATTCAAAAATAAAACAAAGGTCCAACACAGTAATATAAGCAAAAACATGCCCAATTAAGTGGGCCGCGAAGCAAGAAAACCAAACCAAAGAGAATCAGCTACTCATTCGGTGGTTCTCTGACAATTCGGCACCATCCTTCGGCAAACATGTCACTGTCCATGGCGGGATCAGCTTCAGACACGGAAGGTCCAAGATCTCCAGGTGCTATCTCCACATCATGAGCCCTACGAACCTGAGCCTCCGGTTCCTGCACATTCACGCCACCACTCCCCTCTTGAAGGCCCGAAAGTTGGGCTTTTTTTGAGCTGAGACCCACCAGACGGTTGCATTGTTCCTCCACTTGGGCCTCCTCACAGAAAACCACGGTGATTGAAGCTGTGATTCGTGGGTGGTTCAGATAGAAATTAAAGGAAAAAAATTCAGTGCGTGTCGTGGGAGAAGATGAGGCAGTGGGGAAATGAGGTGCAGGGGAGCCCATACGGTGGCCAGATCCTAGAACCCGACCCCTCCCACTTCTAGTGTTTGGATAGTGGCCTGCATAATAATAACTGGAGTGGGAAGATGAATCGGTTGAGGGGCTGGAGGGAGCGCACAAGGTTTGGCCTCTGGTGCTACCCCTGCGGCAATGCATCCTTTGACGCAGGCGAGGCATGGGTGCAGTCTCAGCAGTGGGCACAAGACGAGACGGAGAAGCAGGATTCCAAGAAACCGAGGAAGACAGACACAGACCATACCAAGAGAAATGCAGATTTTCACCAAGGTCTAAGTAGCAGTTCAGCTGGCTTCTCCTTCCCGTCACAGTGCGCAAGCAAGGTAACCCAGAAACCGGAGAGCATCTGCAATTCAAAGGTTGCGGCTCGTCAGAGAAACCATAGCGAAACGCCATTTTATCAACCCGAATGTAATGGCATCGAAGAACGCCCATCATAAATCTCTCATTGATATGAGCCAAAGGTCGAAGCATATTGGAGCATGCGGAATCACTAACAGGATTGGAGGTCTAATCTTGAATAGCGTTAAAACTTAATGTGATTGATATGAAAAACTTGGAACTTAAATATCGTCTGCCAGCCATGACATGGGTGGGCAGGTGTTTCCACACTTCGCCACATCCATGTCCCATCACCTTAAACGCCATCCAATGCACCCGCATCCGAGAACAGGGCAACTTTTGATTGAAGCGTGGGTTTTGTTTAAATTTTGGTGTTCCCGCACCACGGTAAGCTAGAGGAGGACACGTGGTAGAAATTGATTGGAGCAGATCTTTGTTTGGGCTGCTTGTGCAGTGGAAATCCAGATCCAAAAAAAATTAGGGCGAATTTGATAAGAAATTCACGTCACAACTCTCTCTTCGTACGCCAGCCCAAATTCGGACCTGAAAAATATTAGGGCGGAATTCATTTGGTTTTCGCGTCACAAAATTGGCTGATGTCAGCAGGCTATTTTGGAACACAAATTTGGTTTGAATTATGGTTTATTTTCGTTTGAAGTCCGGCGGGCTCCACGACTAAAGGGTTCGTTTGAAGTTTTGACAAAGGTTTTGTTATATGTTTTATATAACGCGGGGCAGAATAGTTTTATTGTTTGTTAAGGTCCCACACTGGTTTTGGTAATATTTTGTTTTAAATGCGACGTATATATGTTTTATATATATATTTCATATATATATTAAAACATTTATAAATTTTGGACCCCAAGAGCATTTTAATAGATTTGTTATTTGCATAGTTTTGTTATGTTTTTAATATATGCGTTGCATATAAAAGAAAAGGGTTGTGAGCCTGTTTTGGAATGTAGTTGTAAAGTTTATTATTACACACAATAGCGGGGTAAGTGTTTTGAAGAGCACAGCAGTGCGTAGTTTTAGAGACAGAGAAGAATTTTGAGTGCACTGCGTTTTGCAGCAGTCACATTTTGTAATCCCTCTCAGTGAGGAAGAATTTGTAATAGTTTTTTTTTTAAGGAATAGAAATTTTTCAAAGTGTTGAACTCTATTTCCAGTGAAGAAATTTCAATATTTTCTCTGTGTTAGAAGAGGAGAGTATTACTCTCTCCATTGTTATTCTGGAATTTTCAAATATTCCAACACATGGCTATAAATGAAGGAGATTTCTACGCATCAACATCAACATGTTTTCAAGTAGGAGCTGCCTAATTTTGTAACAAACTTCTCTCTGGATGTCAAAATTTGCAGACACTGAAGATTACTCAGGTGATGCCTGAAATTTCCATTGAATTCCTATAAGAATCTTAGATTTGTGACAGAAATCCTTTTGCTAATATATTAGCTTACTCCTTTTAAGTTTGTCTCATTCAACTAATAAAAAATGTTTCAAGGAGTATAATTAAAACTAGATTATGTGTGAAGCATAAAATAATCATTGATGCTAGACTTGGAAGTTAAGAAGTATAATAATAAGTAGATACACCTTTCTAAAGCATAATACCGTTTTTTTGAAGCATAAGACAATCATTGATGCTAGACTTGGAAGTTCGAATAAGACGAGATAAAACAACGAAAAAGGCATTCCATTAATTGCATGAAATATGAGTACCGCCTTTTACCAGTAAGCTGGGAGCAAGGTCTAGATTTTGACTGGCATCGATTCTTGTGAACTCAAATTTCACTAAAAACATATTTTTTTGTATGTTTTTTAGCACATGGTTAAAAATGATAGTGCATCAAAATCTATATTGTTGGGCCGAATACATAAGTAATCAAAAATTCTCTTTACCAAGTTATTCACTTCATCAAAAGCCTGATCTTCACATGTGACACTTTTGCTAGGGATAAATATCAAGTGGGTTGTGAGATTTTAAAACTTGGTTCGTGGTGAAGTGCCCAAAAGGCAAGTCTATCAAAGCATCTGCGACCTGTGTCATTTCATAGTAGCAGATGATTTGATATCATAATGGAGGTGCTCCAATTCAAGCAGTGTAGAAGAGGCAGAGCCTACAAGGCAGATCCAAACTTTGGAGAAGAGCAAGGCAGATCCTGGGAAGAACGAAGAATTTGGGAATCCGGGATCTCTTCCAGAGGCCATGATACCAAAGGTTTGTCCTGTTTGAAGATATTTCTCATCTACATCCAATATAGCCTTAAATTCCCACATAGATCACTGTCTATCAGGTGAGTCAAATGCTAAAAAATCTGGAACAAAGTTTTCCAAGCCTAAAGTGAAGGTGAGAAAAAAAATATCAATCATAGATATAATTGTTGTGGCACCTATTTGGATGCTAGAGGATTTGGATTACAGTACTAGCAAAGAGCAATCGACTGCTGATGCACATCCATTTCCTTTGGATCATCTCAATCTCAGAGACACCACCAAGCAGAGGCAACATCAATGCAAAGATCTCAACATTTCAAAATTAATGAAAAGATCTCGCGTAGTGGTAATGCATGTATTTCAAAAGAAAAAAATAACAATGCACATTCTAACCCATTCGAATAACCACTGTAGAAAGGGTTTACATCTAATTAGATCCAATCCGTATATCGATGGGAAAAAAATAATATAATTACATTTTCCGTAGCAGAGGAAACTTTGCGAAAACAGAAAAGGAATATAAAATGAGGATGTCAAGATGTTTAGATGACTCAGTACAACAATTATTTGTGCTTAGTAGACACAAAACTGTATTCTTAATGCATTTTCTGTAGAATACTAAACAAATTTGTCCAAAATTTGAGATGCAAACTGTAGTCTCTACTACGTTTGGAAAATTGCAGGTTTATAAAAGATAAACTGCGAATAGAATTGTACCACTATGATAAGAAGCTGTCAGAAGCATTCCTTCTACTTCACAAACGTGGAACTACCTTAACAATGCTTATGGTTGATATAAATATTAGAGCATGGCAGTTAAATGTAGTAGTTATGCTAAAATACTGAATAACAGCTTGAGAGTTCTCTTTAGATACTATACGAATGCACCAAATTAAAGTTGTACCATTACTAAAGATAAATGGCCAAAAATAGTCAATTTTGATATCGTGAAGTTATGTCTTTCTCGATAGAAAACTGGGGATAGGATGGCAAATATGAGAGAACTAAGTTCCAAGGACTAAAAAAACAAGGCCAACATAGTTCTTCCTTGAATCAGAGACAAAACAAAGCTGCCCAAAAAAGTGTTTTCCACTGTCATCACCCCGAGGAGCGCAAATTCAGTTGATGGTGCCAACCATTTGATGAAGCAGAGAGAAGATTCATGGTGCCAATGGTTGTAGCACAGTTTTTTGACGTGAGCCATCATTGTAACAAAGCAGATTGATGGTGCCAATTGCTGTAGAAATCCATTGAGAGTGCAACTACTGTAGTAGAGAAGTTTGAGAGCACCCATTAAAGCTCCTATATATAGCAGAGTCAACATTTTCCTATTAAACAAGTTTGTATATTCAAAGCCACAACAAGATCAGATAGCCACGATCCTAAATGAGAACCAAAGCCAAAGCTAGGACAGATTCACATTTAGCAGAACAATACATCCATAGTAAAGGATTTGACCATAGAACTAGATCATGAGAGATAGCAAGATTCTTGCTTCCACTGTGGAAATGTAGAAACTGTACAAGGGCTTTGCTTCCAGCAGATTTCATTGTGACAGTAATTGCTATGGTGTTGTAAGCGCTCATTAGTAGAATCTTAAAGCCATTTTGGAATTATTTTAACCTGTAGAGGGTTTTATTTGGTTATAAATCCTCATGTTCAAATTCCATTGTGGATTGGTTGTGTTTGATATTATGTTTTTACTGTCCACAGTTGAATTTTTGCACAGAAAATTATCAGTCTAAAGAAAGCAATTTTGCGATGTTTCTTTTGCTTCCTATTGTGAAGTATTTCACTCAGAACTCTACTCATTGTAATAGAGGTCTTGGGCATAGAACAGGGGACTTGGGTTTTTTGGAATCAAACTTCAGGTTAAGATGCTCATCTGAAGAATGGCACAATGAGCCTTAGCATGGAGTTGGGAGTACCAATTTGAAGTGCAGGTAGGGAATTGTACAATAGACCAGTTAGATTTCTAGACCCTAATACGAAAGTTTCTTCTTCTTTCAAAACGTGTTTCTCGTTTTCTGTAACCAATGTGGGTCCTATTCTTGTTTCAATTGGGGATGGATCAGCATTTTTTATTGCTCCAGATGATCACACTCTGGGTAGCCCTGGAGGCTATTTGGGGGTGATGAGTCCAATAGGTCTCAATGAACTATTGCCCTCACTTGGGAATACTATTGCAGTGGAATTTGATACTATTTTGGATGTTGAATTCCATGATCCTAATGGAAACTAGTACCTTCAGCTCTAGTACCTGTTCACAAAAGAGGGTGCCATAGTCATTCATACATGCAGAGAGGGTGAATTGTAGGCATCGCAACATGAGGTGTTGTTGTTGTTGCATTGGCCTTTATATTGTTTTTCTGGTTCTGTTACAAGCATAGAGCATTGAAAAGGACAAAGAAATTTAGTTCAGATATTGTGAAATTGCCTCGGAAATTCACCTACAAAGAGCTCAGCAATGCTACGAAAGACTTTTTTTGAATGTGATTGATAATCGATAATTGCAAGCAAGGGTAATCCCCTTATGAAACCCAAATTTCTGAGCATTTTCTAAAACCCGATGACAGAGTCATTGTAATGAACAAGCGCATAGGTCCATATTACGTCCAAATATACCAAGCACCAAGATCTATAAAAAAAATCCACAGTATCTGCAAACTAAGAAGAAGAGGCAGAAAATGTATTCTGCTTACCTGTTCGAATAGTGGTTGGGGTTTACCATAGCAAAAATTTGACAGAGCCTATGTAGCATTTCTTATCATTGAAATTCTGGTAGTATCATTCAACTGGGTAAGCACCTGCCTCAGAGCTCCATGATTGAGGGCAAGATCCCTAAATGTTGTAGAGTCTCTAGCAATATTTCCCAAAGCCCAAACAGCCTTACACGAACACCAGTTGAACTCAAAGTTGGGTACTAGCTTTTTAAATCAAATTCCAAAATTACAGACATATAAAGATAGTTGGGAAGAATAATTTTATGCCTCTAAAATTAACGTGCTACCTGTTCTCGAACATTATCATTCCCAGAGGTAAGAAGTTCCACAAATATAGGCAGTGCCCCGTAATCAATCACAACCTTTGTATTCTCAGAGGTTCCTGAGACTATATTAGTCAAAGCCAAAGCTGCTTCAAATTGCATTATCAATCACAAGGTATCACCATCAAAGCTATAATTTTAAGATAAAATTTATCTACCATTGAAACTATAATTTTAAAATAGATACACCTAGTGATATAGACACCTAGTGAGAGTAGAGGTTAGAAAATTATAATAAGAATTATTACAAGATATCACTCATAGTGCAGTTGATTTTTCATTGTCTGTTGTAACTATAATTTTAAAGAAGACACACTTAGTGATATAGACACCACCAAGTGAGAGCAGAGGTTATGAAATTATAATGAGAATTATTTCAAGATATCATATTACTCATAGTACATTTAATTTTTTATTGTTTGGTGTAATAATTGTTTATTATTTATAAACACAATCAAACATATTATGAGGGACGGTGATGAAATTGACAACGGTCTCATAACAAACCATAACGGGCACATCCCCTGGCAAGATAGACTCTGAATAAGAAAGAAAGAAAGAAAAAGTGATTACTTACAGGATCATAGGCTTCCTGAAGAACAAGATCCAGAGCAGCATCTGTAACCCCTAAAGCAACACCTCTCTCTGCAAGACAAATCGCTACATCTTTCATATGTAGTCTAGCAAATTTTCTAAGCTCATCACGAGAAAGAGGATCAAATACAACTATCTCATAAAGTCTATTCAATAGCTCTGGCTTGAAATGTCTTCTAACCTACAAAAATATTCAAAGGCATGTCAAAGCACTGCAGCCAACTTTGTGATAAAATTATATGAAAAATATGCATACACAGAGTCCGGGAGAATGAAATGGTAGGTGTATTGGTAGTTTCTGAAATGCAACAACTAAAATGGCAGGTGTATTGGCAGTTGTGGAAATGCAGCTACTAAAACGGCAGGTCTGTCGACGGTTACAGGTGTGTGGATTGTTGTTGGTATTTTCAGACCGATTCCATGGAAATATACCAGAAACCAATGGTATGTCAAACCTAGAAGGTAACCCGAGAGACTGTGACCGTCAAATTAAACAAGTAACAGGTGTCGTGCCTAGATAAGAAGTGTTGACGAAAAATAATTGATCTCTTTCATAACAGAAGGCCTATCGGCCTAAATATCTAGGACATGTGGCACTCCATGATAAAGACACATGGTGTGTGGATTTGAGTTTTTCAGGTGGTCAAGTGGGCCGAAAATAGGTGAAATGTGGCACCACTCAGAGATTAACATGTGCCAATTGATACAAGTGGTAGGCAATTGGCATGCTCAAACAACGAGGTGATGTAGGAATGACATGAGGGAGAAAATATCATAAAAGCCCTAAATCTGGAGAACTAAAGCTCATCACCAACCTGAGATTGACAACTTTACATGATGTAACCTATGAAATCATAAATGGAGAAATCATAGTAACAATAAAGTAACCTATGTAACAATAAAGTTGAATTCATCCTGGGAGTGGTAATGGGAGAAATCATACTGAACAACAGGAAACATGCAGAGTTGCTTACAATCAAATAGATGAAAAAACACATACAAAAAACCTAGATAATAATCATGAACAAGATTAATATTGAATTATGAACTGTAAAGGAACTTACAAAATGTGACATTACAAACCTGGTTAAGTGCACAAGCAAAAATATCCTGGACATGACCCTGGTTGACAAGTTGTATTGCTCATGATGCAAGAGGATTTGTACCTGCACTGCCAAGTCAATCAAAATCCATCATTATCTATACAATAAATACAAGTAATTGATGTAGTATTTTTTACTCTAAGATGCATTCTTATGATAATGTTAGAACATATGTTGAAAATGTCAAAACATACTTGAATAAGCTCCTTTTCGTTTCAAGAACAATTTATTAGAGTTGCATGAACTTGGAACAAGCCTCCCAAAATCTAAAAGAGTAGAAACTAAGTCAACAGTGAATTTTTTGTTGCTATGTTGGATCGAGGAAGGTTTGCTCTAAGATTAAATTGCTCCAATAAATTATTCTCTACTAAACAGGGCCAACCACGTGAAGGTGGAAGCTCTTATGGCCCCTCCCCCCCCCCCTCACATCACTCTCAATTCCCCAATACCCAATCTATATTTCATTTTTTACTTTCATGAGCATAAAAAAAAATATTCAATAACTAATAAAAAACAATTCAACAAAAAGTACGTAAGGAAACATTGCAATTAATGCTTGACATAAAAATAGTATGATAAATGAGTTTTTTATATAACGCAAAAAACGTTCCAAGTATGGTAACGTTTGTCTTATAATAATACAATATTTTACATTATCAAATTTTCTTTTTATTCTTCCTATTTCTAAAGCTCCTAATTACATCATCAATATCATCATGCTCTGCTCCTGTTTCGTGCCTTTCGACCCGCACTGCTGACCTAGTTGCGTAGTCACGATGTCTGGTCTCATCCAGTGACGGGGCATCGCCTACAAAAACATATAATATTAAATTTTAATTGTCAGTTTTTAAATATCATTGAACTAGTTCGGTAATATTAATAAAAAAAAATGCAATGAGATTATTTACCTGGTGCACCAGTTGTCGCCGTTGGGACTGTTGCCCTGTCTTCCTCTCTGGTGGTAAGATCCTCAAGGGAAACATTCTCTGTCATTTAAACAAAAAACGTTATAAGGAAAACCATCAAGGTATAATTAGAAAAAATTATAAGTGGAAATTAATTACCGTCACGACCCTCACTGATAGTAGCATTGTTGGCCTGGTCCCCATTACAATGATCAGGTTGCACGTGAGGAACATCTACATCTGGCTCTAAAACTGGGTTATTTTCCTCGTCGGTAGTGCTGCTCCCCTGATTTAAACAAAGTTGCTAGACATTAAATTTATGGACGAAAACAAACATATTGAAAGGTTAATGTTTTACCTTATCAGGCATTCTGGATCTTGGGACCTACCCCAAGCTTCTGCGATGTTCAACTACGGCTTGATAGCCGAAATGGAAAGCAATATTTTTATCTTCCTCTATAGTTTCTGTTCCGAAGTCATCACCCTACATTACATATGATTGTTTATTTTTAATCATATTTGATAGGATTACAAAAACGTTGGAAGGCGATACAATTAATTATAAGATGTTTAGCTACTTAATTACAATTCTTGCGGCTAATTTCAAGTAGCCGCCCTGGCCTAGCTTGTGATGGCCCTTTTTTTCAATCCTAGCTTTGGTTGCCTTTGAGGTGTCAGGAAACCTATCATCAAAAGATTGAAGTCAGATATGATGTAGTACACTTTTATTTTAGACATAGAGAAAATTAAAGCTATTGAATTAAAGTTTTAATTTACCTTGTGGGTCCAGTTGGCATTTTTCCTTCTTTCTTTGCCCTTTTCTCTTTTCCATCATGGATGAGTACTCTCCACTCACTCTCTGGAACTGTGAGAGGACGCTCGTATCTAGGGTTAAATTGCAATTGCGTCCTATAAGTGTCCTTGGTATATTTCAAATATTTGCCGGCTACCCGAGCCATCGATGTTCTGTCAAATGTGCTGACGCCAAAAAGGGCTTCTAGATAATCTAGAAGTTCTTTTTTTAGGTTGGAATTCTGGGAATTCCACCTTGTGCGTATGGTTGGGACAAAAATTAGCAACGCATGGCTCTCTAAAAACTTGTAGAACTCATTGTTTCCTACACAAAAAAAAAAAAATATTATCATTAATTTAAAAATAAAAATCATGATAAATATGTTTTAGATAGAGTACATGAAATAGTTAAAATATTAAAATTTACCTGGGAGTTGTACGTGCTTTATAGGGAGACCTTCATTGTTCACCAACAATGTGCCATTAATGGTCCCTGTGGAGCTGACACGTGTAGCTCCAGGAAACGCAATAATGTAGTTGGCCATATCAGCCTCATCATTGCCAACACGTTCAGCGGTTGGCTGGGTGTCTGCTTGGGCAGGGTGTGTTTCTTGGCTAGCACCTAAAAGAGTAGAAGGTGTACGAGAGGGTTGTTGGGCAATCTCTTGCCCTTGTGTCCCACTACCACCAACACTGGGTTCAGCAAATGCCAGAAAACGCTACATACAAAAGAACTTTTTGTTAGTTTAGTCAATGTAAAAATTAAAAATCAAACTATCACAATTCATCTCATGCAAAACAAAAAAAATATCCTTTTGACTTTTTATTATTACCTGATATGTTTCTAGCTGGGTCATAAGTTGTTTTATCCTCTCTTCTGTTTCAGGTGTTTGAGGTGCGTCTATCAAAGTATCAAATTCCGACCTTGCATTTCGTGCCTTTTTTCGCAACAAGAGCACTGGAGATAGGGATGAAGAAAGCTCTTCCTCATAGAGGGAATCATCAGGCGTACCATGGCTAGGTGTCCGCATATTTGAACAAAATTAATATTATTTCAATTATGTAAATAACTAAAATACCTAAAGATAGAGCAATGCTGGCACTTTACATGTTCTTCCGCTGGCCTCTTTCCGCGATCATCCTGTCTCGGGGTTGTTCCTGCACTGCTCTGATCAGTCTGCCACATTGCTATAAAATTATAAATGTAAAAACTTGAAAACAATATCTAACTTGAAAACACAAAATGAAAACTGAAATAATTTCTAATAAGACACTGGAAGACAGAGTTAGAGTTTCAAATATGCCTTGCATTGAATTCAGTCCTGGAAACATGTCATTTCACATTAAGGCACCCAAACAAGAGATGAGTTGACAATGAAGACCTTATTGAATATATTGTTGGAGCAACTTCTAGTAAACTTGTTGTGAAGACCTTGAGGAAATTTTTGGAGCAACATTGTTGAAGCTGATGGTATAGCATTGTTGGAGACGATCTTGAAGGACCTTGAAGTGAAGCTTTTGGAGCAACTATTGAAAAATCCTTAGAGCATTTAAGTAAGGCACTTTATATCTTCCATCACCTTTTTCCTTTCAATATCCTTTAAACGATTTTGTTTATATTTAATGTTTGAAATCACGCTATAATTCCTTGATTATATGTGTTTGGGGACTTTCCCTTTGAAATTACCCAAAAATACCCTGGAAATTTTATCTTCACGATGCATGTCTGACCCTATTGTTCAATATTTTGATTGATAGTAGTAAACATAGAGAGTTAGGGGGCTCTTGAATTGGTTTGGTTGGGCCATTAGATCCCTAACATCTACTAGGGAGAACCCCCCTTGAGTTGGAGGAGAACTAGCCCGAAGTGAAAAGATGTTGGTGAGGTGACAATGGGGCTATTGAATTTCACATGGTATCACACTTTAGCTTTAAGACTTTATCTTGAGAAGTGCGAGATTTTGCTATATCAATTCTCAAATTGTTTACAACACTATTGTTAAGAACTAATAAGAAGTGATGTTGAGGGGTTTTTGGGTATAAGAAACAATACCATTTAAAAACTAGGGTTCTCAGTCCTTGGCATTCCTTCACCTGGGCCTAGGGGCACACTAGAATAATTTCACACTAAACCATGCAAGCTTAAAAGTAACTTAACAGATCCATAAAGTAATAATAATCATAATTCCTAATTTCCTATTGTACGATATGATGCAAATTATTCAAACATGAAGCAATGAAGACATGCAATGTCTCAATTTCAAGATTGATGAACCAATACAAGAAGTTAGAAACTACAACTTTGATTCAATACTCTGTGTCCTAACTCCAGGAAGGAATCTAGTTTGTAGTACAGAACATGCATCGTGTATTATCAATTCTTAATCGACAACAACTAAAGGTCATCTACCTCATCAATTCCTTCCCATTTTGTGTTTTTATGTTATATTCCTTATAAAAGTGTCAAATTTCTCTCAAAGTAAGCAACCACCGAATAAAATAAAAAATAGTTGAGATATGATTGAGAAATGGTCATTTATTTCTTGAAAGGATCTTCACAATTTCTTTGGTTGTTTTTCATCTCAAGAAACAAGAAATGACCTAAGAAACTATCGTGATGTAATATAAGAAACAACACGGTGCAATGGCCATTTTCAAAGCCAAATGATGTCCATCGAGGACATGGCCTTTATTTGGTTCCTGTTTCATAGGAGTTTCGGGTAGAAATGGAACTTTGTTGTACCATTTCCAGTAGTAAAAAGGGAAAACCTTCTTTTCCATGGGAAATAATTTACCTTTCCTTTTTCAAGATAATCTAAATCACAAAAAATATGAACTATACTGCACACATTCTTGGATAATGTGAAAATGGAAAAGGAATACCCTACACAAGTGATGCACACATGTACACTTGAACACTAATAGATTTTTGTAGTTGAAATGCAATGCTTGTTTTCATTTAAATGTAGGTTTTTTAAAGCAGGGAGAAATAATGGCTGCCAATTTAATAAGCGTTTCTTTGGGAAAAATTTAAATCTTGTATTGGGTGATGAAGATAATAGAGGGTATTGAATCTTGATTCTTGACATTGTGTTTAACTTGAATAACTCAAATGATTATAAATATCAGTGGATGAGTTCTTTTTCAAGTATGTCACTCAAAACTCTTATGTCAAAGCATTGTATGATGGCTAGCATTTGCTTATTTCCCTTTCTTCAGTTCAATGTAAAAATTATATTAATATATTGGAGCACGAATGATAACTACAATTGTTTG
This sequence comes from Pinus albicaulis, assembly GCA_034641835.2. Classification (NCBI taxonomy): domain Eukaryota; kingdom Viridiplantae; phylum Streptophyta; class Pinopsida; order Pinales; family Pinaceae; genus Pinus; species Pinus albicaulis. The sequence goes on along the minus strand of CM076577.1, from coordinate 971,643,369 downwards.
CTCTGCAGTATATCCAGCCCCAAGATTATGAAAATTTTTCTCAAGTGGAGCTATTGGTTATTGATGAAGCAGCTGCAATTCCATTGCCTATTGTAAAGGCTCTGCTCGGGCCATATTTAGTGTTTCTGTGCTCTACTGTAAATGGGTAATAATTATAAATGAGCCAACCACAATCACAGATTTTGTAACCATTTGGTTTCCATGGATAGTGAAGATGATATTAACCCTATATATTAGTGACCTATATCTATATGAGAATGATCTCAACATTGACCTTGATATGGTTGTATGGATGTGACCTTTGGTATGTCATCAGAAAATCCCCAAATATCATAAAATCCCCAAATCTGGAGAACTAAAGCTCATCACTTTCGTTCTGGAGTACTACCCTTGTGATAAAGTTGATGACTTTCAATCTCCCATTCTCTACCACTTTGCACTTCACATTCAATACAGATCAGACCAAGGGCAATTCGTTACTAGGTGTTGAGATGGATGAGTTTGTCGAACTAAAATCCATAGCTTAAACTTCATGAAACTGGTGGAGTCAAATTCATGGAAGCACAAACACATCTTACACATCCTCTTTGAAACTCAGCCGAAAGAACATTGGAAGGCATCTAGAGAGAACCCTATAGCCTAACACAATCCAATGGAATTGACCCAAAAAACCCAAATAGAGTCAACCCTACTATAGGAGGAAGGGCCTGCAGTAAGAACTTACCATTTTGCAAGAGTTGAGGGAGAATGCTGAGGGCGAATTCTATTCTACAAGAGCTAAGGGCGAATGTTGTTCTGCAAGAGCTGAGGGCGAATGTTGTTCTGCAAGAGCTGAGGGCGAATGTTGTTCTACAAGAGCTGAGGGCGAATGCTATTCTGCAAGAGCTGAGGGCGAATGATGAGGGCGAATTCTGTTCTGCAAGAGCTGAGGGTGAATGTTGTTCTACAAGAGCTGAGGGCGAATGTTGTTCTGCAAGAGCTAAGGGCGAATGCTGTTCTGCAAGAGCTGAGGGCGAATGCGCGCGTGATATCAGATGTTAATGTAGTTTTTAATAAAATAATTTTTATGTAGCGTGCATTTGATTTTTTCATTTCAAATAATTTTTATATACATTTTATTTTTTCATTTCTAATACAAGTGACAAAAAAATTTCTACAAGAGGTTGAAATTTTTACTAGAATAGCCATGAAAGAATAATTAAAATGGCTTAAAATGCAAGTGGATCTTCAAAATAAATGTAATTGAAGGTTATCCCCACTAAATTTTTGCAAAAGTGCTTACATTATTTAAGTTATATAGGATAATTTTTTTGTATTACACAATCTAAATTAAATAATGAAATAGTTGGGTAGTCTTATTGTTTCAAATTAGGACACAATTTTCAAATGGTGATGAAGTTTCATGTGATGATTAACTAACAATATTCTCCTTTCCTATCCTTGAAAAAATATACAAGGTTCCCTGCTGCCACATGAAACCCTAACTCATGTAGCAGCATAGGACCAGTCCTCCATTTTTCCCGTCATAAGGCATTTTGCACGTATTTGACGACTAGAATTTGTGGATTCCCGTTTTTCGTGATGTGCTAGGAAGGATAGAAGACTTAATTTTGACATTTGAAATTTTTTCAAAACGTTCTTACGCCCTTTAATTTCCACTTACCAATAATTTTGCAACACTAGTCCTCTTCGCAATTGCAAGGTTGTACTCAAAAAGTAAGGAAAGTTACTTTTTTGGCTCACTCAAAATTAAAAATTTAATAAAGGAATTACCACTTATCATTATTGATATTTTAAAATTAGAATCAATTTATTTTTCCCCTTCCTATTACAAAAGGTTCACAAATCCTTTTGTTTACATAAAACACCAAAGAAAGAATAAAGCCCGTTGCCCTGCAAACTTCCAAGGTTGTGATTAGTGAAGCAGTGAAAAAGTATGGCTATAGCACTAAAAAATTAGAATGCCAATCTGCCCCAACATGAAGTAGTGTTAATATAGCTAGTGGCTTGGCTTGATGGTCAAACAGTGAATTACACAAGCACAAAATAAAATCTTTAGGCGTCTAGTTCCTTACACTCGCACTCTCAAGGCATTCAGACTTAGGCCAAGCTCAAGATTGGCTCCAAGGAAACTAGATTGACTCATTAACCTACCATATTTTAATTTCATAAGGTATGTTCGAAGTTTGAACTGCTAGGGTAATTTATTATTTTGAAATCATAGTTCTAAATTATCTCTTATTCTGTGAGCAATGTAATCTATTAGTTGTAAGCAGACTCATTAAAAAAATTGAAATTGATTTTAGCATGAATGATGACAATTTATATATTAATTGGTTTTTAAGAGTATTTGTATTATGTAGGAGCACTGGAAAGAAAAATCAAGACTTCATTTTCTGTTTTCCTTATTTTATTGGGTTGAACTGGAGAAAATTGAATATGAATAGTGAGTTAATTGTAATATCAATGGGCCAAGGCCATACATCAACATTGACCACAGTGGGGAAGTATAAAAGCATGGATATTCATGCAAGTATAGTTCTTAATGTAAGATCAAAGTTAACTCTTAGCTTCACTAAAGAAATAGAAGGTAAAGATCTAGCATCAACTGAAACTCACATGAAAATGTAGATGAAAAATGTACAATCATCTAATGGAGAGGTAATCTATAATTATCTAGTAAGACTCTTGGCTATGCCTTGAGACTAAACTAATTCTCAATATTTTTGAATAATCATCCATAGGAATTTAGTAGGAAAACCATAGTAAATCATTGTCCAATGGCCATGCAAAAATATATAAAAAATAATATTTTTTGGTTGTTTTTCAATAGGTGGACCATGATGGGACCACTGAGAAGGTGGGGATGTTTTTTTAATCATGGAAGTGAGGTTTAGTAGATTGATAGTCAAGTTACCTTTCCCTATAAATTTTCTCGATCAAGTTATTCATTCATTGAACTTTGATTCATTCCTACTATTTTGATACACAATCCAATCCAATTGAGTCCTGAGTCTTCATTGAGAATGGCATTCATAGGTTGTCAAGAAAGAGGTTATCATGCACATGCACTCTTCTTTTCTTGGTATATTTGTAACTATGTTCAGCCTGAGTTCTATATTTTTAAATTATCATAATAGTTCGTGATTATTAGGCTTTTATTTTGTCTTTTAAGAATTTTAATTTAATTATTATTAATCATTAAATTAAAAAAATATATATATATATATACACACACACACACACACACACACACACACACACACACACACACACACATATATATATAGTTATTATAGTTATTAAAATTTCAATATAATTATTAAACTTTCAATGGTACATAAGCTTTCATACATGAGAAAATAGATACTGACAAATGGTACATCATGGCCTGATTAATTTCGCTCAGCAATTTCAAATGGTATAACATTTAGTCAACAATAATCATTAATTTCTGCACACAGAGACTAATTTCTCTGGAAGCCTGAGATTTCTTTGGCTTGTTATTCTTATAACTACATAGACATAATTAATAGAGAGATTGAAGACAAAAAAAAATCTAGTGCTTAGTCTCCACTACTCAACATGATTTTGTGAGAAATAATACATAGATTGATTTCTCTGAGTGCCTTAGCGTTCTTTGGCTCATTACTTTAATCACAAAAATAATAAAAAATGCACTGAGGATATGTTCTTAGTCTGATTATGCAATTTTTATAAGACAGATTATGCAATATTAATAATAAACATAAATTTATTGCAATTTAGGGAAAGCTCGTTCATGTTTTTTTTTCTTTATATTGGAAGGTTACTTTATTTTTGAAGTAATTTTTAGTAGATCATAGCATATATTGAGGAAATATTAGTTTGACAAGAATCAGTTATTTCTCTTGAAACTTTAGGTATTAAAAATCCATGACACAGATATATCACACTCCAAAATCCAAAGAAAATGGAAGAGCGTTCAATTTTTTTATCAAACTTTTATTGGTGAAGGGTTAATTTATTACAAGAACGTCACTAATGAAGTGAAAAATTTTAAACGTTACATTTATTGAATAGAAAAATAATGACCAAAACGTCAAAAAAAATTGTGTGACGGGTAAAGAGAAATCCAAATTCCAACCCTGCCTACCACCTGTTGGTGAGTGGAGGTTATTCACTTTTCATTTACAGCTTACCAGGTTACTCATGTTACCATTATTTTCACATGGCTCATTTTTAGGTGACTACTTATTGTACTTCTTCTTTATAAAGAAAAATTGGTAGATAATTGTATTATTTTAAATCTATAACAAATCCAGGCAACAAAATTACAACAAATAGAAAATTATGCAAAAAATTCACCAGGGCACTAATGTGTGGATACCCTATCATTTCTTAGATCCTCATAACTTACCAACACCTACTATATTGGTATACACATAATATGGCATTAACCTGAAGTATTTCATATGTATCTAGAAGTAAATAAGTTGTATGACAATTGTTATGGCAGATATAAGATGTGTATTATAGTTTATATTTCAATTTTTCTCAAGTAGCATGCATGTGCGGTTCATATAGTGACTACAATTACCAAATATTTCAGTGAAGATGTGAAGATGATCTCTCATTAGGTCCTAATTACTTAAAGCATCATTAATTAGCTTTCCAAATGAATAAAATATGTTAACAAATTAGTAAAAACTAGGAAAACAAATCATGCTTTAAAAAAATATGGCACAATGAGTCACACTGAGATTTATTTAATTACTCATCAAGTGTCGCTACAACATATATATGATCACCATTACCATAGAAATGGGACATGTGACCATCATTTTGGTTTCGCCAATGAAATTCCACATCATGAGCAATGTTTAGGGTTGATTGTGTTGATTTTTTTAAACAAATCATTTATACATTTTATGGAAATTATAGACACAATTTATAATCACATTACAAGATCATGATGTATGGATATTCCTTATCATTTCTTAGATACTCACAACTTAACAACACCTAATAGATTGATATACACATTATATGGAATTTACCCCTAGAATGCCACAGGTATCCTAAAACAAATTAGTTGTATGGCAATTGTTATGGTGCATATATGATGTGTATTATAGTTTATCTTATAATTTTGTTTAAGTAGCATACAACAATTTACATAGTGATATGAGAACCACTCTCTAGAGTATACATCGATTTTGTACACATGGCTTTTCAGTTTCTTTTTAAGATATATCATTGGTGATGGTCACATGATTATATAATGAACCATTAAGTTGAACTATGAAATTATTCATCACAACACACACACACACACACACACACACACATTGATGAATTAATAATTTTTCTCATATAATTTTTTTAATCTATTTTGAAAAGAAAAACAAAATTATATATAATTATTTCTAAGAAGAACAAGAGAGAATTCCTTACCATATCTTCGTAAAACATATAATAGCAAGAAAATTAATCTATTGAAATTTCATTTGCAAACATATTCATGGAGTAAAATGAAGATTAAAAGGAGATATTCATGGATTTACCTATAACATCACCTCATAATTAAGAATGTAAATGTACAATATTGATGATACATAGGTTAGGAGAAAATTAATCTATTGAAATTTCATTTCCAAACATATTCATGGAGTAAAATGAGGATTAAAAAGAGATATTTATGAATTTACTTATATCACCTCATAAAAGTGTAAATGTACAATATTGAAAAAAATTATTTATATATGATAAATAATAAACCTTTATCTCACATGTATCATATAATCTTATAAACAAACACATTCTATAATATGCAATAAAAGTAAAATTACACAATCCACATGGAAATAAGACTTAGTTCAAGCAAAAGAAAATAAAAAATAAACACATTTTGCAAAGGCATATAAGTGTCAGTTATTGCATATAAGTGTCGTTATACCAATGGCAGCCAAAGCGTCGCTATTGCGACGGATGCCTCCAAACGTCGCAATTGCGACACTTAGACATTGTGTCAAAATTGCGATGTTTGGAGGCAGTCGTCGCAATAGCGACGCTTAGACATTATGTCACAATTGCGACGTTTGGAGGCAGTCGTCGCAATAGCGACGCTTTGGGGCATAGTGTCGCAATTGTGACGTCTTCCTCCAAACGTCGCAATTGCAACACTTTGTCTAAGTGTCGGTATTGCAACACTTTTCTCTAAATGTCGGTATAGCGACGGTTTTGGGCAGGATTGAAAAAAATTGGGGAAATTTCCGACATTTGGTCAAAAGTGTCAGAACCAAGTGTCAGAATTTCCGCCAAATGTACTAGTGGGTTTACAATTACGACCTCTGTCGTTTTTCATATCTCGGCATGACCAGCTACTTCAAACCCTAGGTTTTCTCTTCAGCTTCTTGTTTTTCTTTTCTTGATGTTGTTTTTAACCTATCAAACCCTAAAACAATAAAAATTCTAACTTCCGTGTGTTTTCGTATCTATTGCGCAGGTGACAGGCATCAGCCGCGGCTGAGACGAATTTTTTTCCTGAAACCAACTCCTGAGAGTGCCGGAAGTGTAGGTCACAATTTTTGGGCCAAAACCTATGACTTGGACCTTCAGGGTGCCTAAAAACAGCCCCAAACCTGCGACCTCTGCAAAAATCAGGTCAAAAACTGCGACCTGAACTTTTTGCGGGAATTTTTCTGAGATTTTGCTGGATTTGTCTAGGCCTTTGTTCAGGGTTCTTTGACCTCCGTCTCTGCCCATTTTAGACTTGCACTTGCTCTTTTTTAGTGATCGAAGTGGGAAAATAGCCCCCTAGGGATTCAATACCCTTCCAACTTTTTGGGAGGTGTTTAGTTGTAGCAGGTCATCTGAAATTTCAGTGTGTTTAGCCATTTCTCAGATTTGATCCCTTACATTTAGATCCATTTCAGATTGGTTATATATCCATTTAAAACACCTCTTTTCAGTTTTTTTTAGTCCTCCTCTAGGGTCCCCTGCGTTTTCCTTCAGGTTATAACCTTTCGCCACCTCATTTGCAACACTTTTCCCTCTGGTTTTTTGTTGTTTTTTGCACCTATTTCCAGCAGATCTGACCTTTAGATTATTGTCCCTCCCAAAATTAGATCCATTGGCTATTTTGGTGTGTTTTGACTAGATTTTTACCCACCCACAGACTAGTTGTTGAGAAGCCTGCCTTCTTGTGTTTAGATTAATGCATATTTAGTTGTTTATCTTCTGTTATATTCAATTTACTTTACTGTTATTTGTAGATTTATTTATAGTTATACAACACACTTTTTCTTTTTCTCTACAAACGTCTGGGTTTAAAAATTAAAATTAACACACTTAACACATACACCCTAAGTGAAGAAGCGCTTGGTTAACACCGCCAGGAAAAGACTATAACATTATAATCAATTGATCCTACACCTTTCTGCCTTTGTTTTGACATTGTAATCATTTGATATTGCACCTCCTTGCCCTTATTGTTCTCTCTTCCCTTTTTGATGTATGTTTTTTCTTTCATTACTACGCCCCCAAGTCGTTTATCCTAGAGACTTCTTGGCCTTCATCCTTAGTTTCCGTTAGGAATACTTACTCCTCCACATAGGATTCAAGTTAGTCCTCCACCTAGTCTGCATTTCAACTCTGCTTATGGTTCATTGGGTTCCCCTTTTGGTTCCATCCCCAGTTCTCCCCTTGCCGCCTTCATCATGTCTGGTTCAAGACCTAACGCTGGTGGTAGCCCCGACCCTAATGTTGGGAATCCTACTAGTGCGACCGCAACAGGAACTATCTCGACTGCTCCCTTGCTCCCTTATATGAAAAGCCTTAGTCTTCCCGATTTTAACCAGTTGATCAATGACCCCATACGCCATGAAATTGGTTGGCATGTTATGCCAACCAAGCTCCCTTCCGACATCCCCAAGTTTGAAGGTCTTGCTGGAGAAGATCCTACAAACCATGTTCAATATTTCCACATGTGGTGTTCATCTAACTCCATCACCGATGACTCTGTCCATCTTCGGTTGTACCAACGTACGCTTACTGGAGAATCTTCTAAGTGGTATGTTGACTAGGCCTCCTCCTCTCATACTACTTTTGCAACCCTTGCCCAGGATTTTTTGTCTTACTTCCAACTTCCCCTTCGTTATGACACTGGTACTGAACTTTTGACCTCTTTCCATCAATCATCTGTGACCCGCCTATCCTATCATGCCCAGCAACGGCAAAAAATAAAGAGCCTATGTCAATCCCCTACCTTCAAAGACCGTGTCTACATGGACTGGTTCCTTAGATCGTTGTTTCCTACTATTAGCAAAGATGTCGCATCTCATTTCCCTCAGACTGAAGAAGCTGCTCTCCAGATTGCGTTAAAATATGACCTGATCTACGCACAATCTGGTTATGTTTATACTCTTTTACCTGATCTCCCTAGACCTAGTGGTTCCAACGCACCAGGGGCATCCCATGCCGCCGACGGTATCATTGGAGCCCTTTCTCATCCATACGCTCATCCTCCCATGGGTTATGGTTTCCCTCGGGGAGGGGCCAGCTCTACTAGCACTTTCCCCCCTCCTGGTAGCATGTATCCAAGATACAACATGCCTCCTCCTTTTTCCCAACCTATTTACCACAATGTTGCCCAACCTCCCTATTATCTATATCCGCAGCTTGGTGCTCCAGCTCCTCCAGCATTAGCACCCCCACCTCCCTTTCCTTCTCAACCCCCGAAACAATAGCCACCGCCCCCCCAGGGGCAGGTGTATGCATAATAGGGCACGACTAATCCTCCTACTTCCAGAAAGAAGAGGAAAGGCACCCAAAATCAATCTGCCTTAGATAATCCAGGACTTAATCCCCAAGGGAATGCACCTAACAGTGCTAACCAGCAATAGGGAACTCAGCCCAAGTAGGACAGGCATGTGTGCATGAATAAGCCTTGTTCTTGTTGCGGTGTATATGGTCATTAAACCCACAATTGTCCTCTTTTACCTCAGATGCGTTAGATGTGGAAGACTTAAGCAGGATCACATGGAAAACAAGCCTTCCCTTTGGTTCCTCCCAATGTTGCACCTATCCAACCGGTTGTGTTTACCAGTCCTTTCCCTTAGCAAGGATTAGTGGCTACCCAACCACCTCGAGGTCAGGCGGCCACTCAACCTCCTCCATCTGGTACCCCCAATTACCAAATTCTCATGATGAACTCTCACCAACCCATTACCGCCGTTGACCTCAACCTTTAGTCTCAGTCCTGTTAGTACAAAAAACCTCCTGCTACGTCTGCCCCCGAGCCCCCTTCTTCAGGTTCCACAGAGCCTCTTTCAACAACCAATGGCCCTTTATAGATCCCTCAGCCTAAGGTAGAGGTTCATACCAAGATCCCCAAGGGACAATTATGCCAAAACGCTACTTCTAGCAAAGCTGCCCATTTGTATAGTATAGTAGATGATTTAGCACAATCTCCTGCTGCCATCTCAATGCTTGAACTCCTCCAGTCATGCCCTTCACAATGAAAATCTCTACTAACTACCATGGGCGTTGTGGATCCTTTAGATGATTGTTTGATCATCTTTGATGTTGACCGATTAGAACATCCCAACCTACCAGCTTCTGTTGCCTTCCAAATCCCCATCAAGATCCTGAATGACAACGTCTCCTGTTGTATCATTGATGAGGGGACAATCCACCTACGTGATGTCTGCTTCAGTTTGGAAGCAACTCGGATCACCTGAGTTGGCCCCTTCTACAATCACCCTCTGAGTGTGGGATGGCCACTCTTCCCAACCCATTGGCTTGTTCCGAAATTGTCTTATTACTCTTGTGGGAAAGATTGTTTGTGTTGACGTAGAAGTCATTGATGCCCCCTTAGATTAAAAAATTCTACTGGGTCGTAGCTACACCTATGTGATGTCTATTGTCCCATCTGTGGTTCACCGCAAGATGTCCTTTCCTCATAATGGAAATATATTCACCATTGACCAGTTGACATATTATGAACTGAAGTCTCAGACCTCCCCTAAGTCCATCGTCTCTTCGGTGGCCAATAAGAAAACCGTCGAACCTTTGACCAGTGTCTCACCTGGAGTCTACAAAGACTCCTATTTGCTTGGGTCCTTCCCTGGTCTTCCTCCTCCTATCTCTGATCCGAGCTCGCCGAATGTTTGAATGATGCAATCGTCTTGGGCTTCCCTCAAGCAGCCCACTTCGACTAGTCAGCAGCCCCACCCTCCACCACCTGCTCCTAGCCCTTCAACCCAGCCTTCAGGACCCCCTCCTCAAGGCCCTTCCTCTTTAGTTGGTATCCATGAGCCTCTCTATGCTCCCGACACAGTTCCTCCTGGCCTTAACCATCTTGGAGCTATCCCACCTGGCCATTACGCCTCCAGTCAGATACCGTTCTTAGCTGCCCCTGCTGGAGTGTTTTCGGTACCTGTTACAGCTACCTTATCTCTTCTTAACCTAACCTTGGGGATACCAGTATGGTACATTGATCCCCCAGCTGCTACCCCGCTTGGTCAGCCCAAACCTTATCTTTCTTTGACCCTGGTTCAACCAGTGCCTATGACCCCTCCCTCTGCTACCATGCCTCAGCCACCTCAACAGGAACTTCCTCCTATTGAAACAACTTCAGGTGAAGAGAGAAAAGCTCGCAAGAAGGCACCTAAAGACAAGGCTGCCCCAACAAACCCTACTCCTCCTCAGCCTCCAAAGCGTACCACCCAATGTGCTTTGTGTGATGTTGTCGGTCATGCCACGCATACCTGTCCGGAATTGCCTCGCCTCAAGTCCATGGTCAATGAAACATTTCCAGAGTCTGATATCCCTAAGGTCTATGTTACTATACCCAATTCAGTCTCGAAACTCAAATCTATGGGCACAAATCACCCTTATGCTTTGTGTGATTTCCATGGCCACTACACTCACCTCTGTCCCTGCCTTGAAGAGTACCACTCCTCTTTGGAAGCATCCGCCAATTCGAGGCCAAGCACAACAAGTTCGCCTCTTCTTTTTTGTGAGTTCTGCGTCGGTAGACCCAGAGGACTTTCCTGCTCCCATTGAAATTCCCCCTCCCGATGTTGAGATGACAGAGTCTTCGACCACCATTTTCTACCTATCATCATCCAGTGGAAGACCCCCTTGAGACTTCCCCTCCTGTTTCGCCTAACCTCCCTTCAACAATCACCTTGGGCTCAACATCGATAGATCCCTTATCTGCTTACTCTTTTGTCACCCCCCATGACGTTGTGCATGTGATCCTTTCTTCACATGATGATGAGTCAGGTAGCTCTATAGTGTCAGGTGGTCTCCCTTCCTCCGGTCACCCCATCTTCCATTCTGAGGAAGACATTATGGAAGCGATGAACGACCCTGACTTTCTGTGGAATGATATGCACCACCGTTCGTACTTCCTCCTGCAATAGTATCATGACCAATATGCTGTGGAAACTAAAGACTTCATTCCTAATGAAGTTAATTGGTTTATAAATCCCATCCCTGCACCCGATTCTTTCGAAGAAGGAAATATGGCCAATATCTCTCCTACCATTAAAATTGACATTTTTGACAAACCAGGGGTAGAAGAAAACATTACCTTGGGTGCCCAATGCACCCCAGAAGAAATTGGGGCTTACACCGAGCTATTCAAGGAATTCCACGATTTTTTGCCTTGTCATATTCAGAAATTCTCGGATTTGTTCCTGCCATTGTTGAACATCATATCGATACTTGGTCTAATGCCAATCCTATTCGTCAGAAGTTGAGACCTATTTATCCTTCCAGATGAGAGGTTGTCAAAGCTGAAATCGATAAGCTCAAGGAGGTTGGTTTTATCTATCCCATCGAGTACACCACTTGGGTGTCCAACTCGATTCTCGTTCTTAAGAAATAAGGCACCATCCGTGTCTGCACTAACTTTTGCGACCTGAAAAAAGCTTGTCCCAAAGACAGCTTCCCCACACCATTCATTGACCAAATCATTGATGAGTGCATGGGGCACGAAGTTCTATCATTCATGGATGGTTTCTCCAGATACAAATAGATCGTTATCTGTCATGCTGATCATCTTAAGATTACGTTTATTAGTCTGTGTGGAACCTTCGCCTATAGGGTCATGTCGTTCGGCCTTAGGAACATTAGAGCCACTTTTCAGTGGGCCATGTCTTACTATTTCCATGACCTGCCTCATATTATCCTTACTTATTTAGATGACCTCACGACACATTCCAAACATTGGGCGCAGCACCTCCACGATCTGCATACCGTTTTTCTCCGATGTCGCAAGTATAATATCCTTCTCAACTTGCTGAAGTGTGTTTTTTGTGTTCCTACTAGCCATATTCTAGGCTTTATTTTTTCTAAATATGGTATAACACTTGATCCCTTGAAATTTCAAGCCATCCTTGAGCTTCCTATTCCTTTTACTTTACGCCAGCTACAAATTCTCCAAGGCAAAGCTAATTTCCTTCGACGGTTCGTACCTGACTATGCCACCACCGCGCATGGGTTCCTTAAACTCCTCAGACCTAACATTCCATTTATATGGGATGACTATGCTCAAGAGTCTTTTGATGCCTTAAAACATGCTCTCACATCTTCTCCCTTGATTCATCCCCCTGACTTTGATAGGGATTTCATTTTGTACATCTCAGCCTCCACCCATTCGGTCGCTGGGGTCCTTATTTAGGAAGATGAAAATGGATTCGAGCATATTATCTATTATGTTAGTAAGAACCTTGTAGGCCCCCTTGTATCCTACTCATATGAAGAGAAACTAGCGCTAGCTGTCGTGTTCTCAATCCAAAAACTTCTTCATTACATCCTCATGCGTTCCACCAAGGTCGTGACTAATTCCAACCCTATGGCCTTCCTATTAAGTCGTCAGATCATCAATGGGAATTATGCCCGTTGGATCATCATCCTCCAGGAATTCGATCTTGAATTTGTCACACCCAAAAGTAAGAAAGTTTTAGCTCTCGCTGAACTCATTTCTGAATTACCTACCAGTACGCAGGATCCTCCTATTAATGATGATTTTTCCGATGAAAATTTATTTTCCATTACCACAAAAGATCCTTGGTATGGTGACATCCTCACTTATTTTAAAACCCAAAGTTTCACCCTCCATCTTGAATGTGATGCTTGATGACGTATCCGACACCAGGCCCCCCGCTACCTTCTTATCCGTGACGACATTTATCATCGTGGTGTAGATATTGTCCTTCGTCATTGTCTCACACACGCTGAATTTGGGCAAGTCCTCAATGCCTGCCATAGTGGTGCTTGTGGTGTCCACCTCTTCGATCTCGCCACTTGCAAGGAAATCATGCGCGCTGGGTATTTTTGGCCTTCTCTCTTCAGTGATTGCATTGAAGCAGTCAAACACTGTTCCAATTTCCAACATTTTTCCCCTAAGGCACGAGCCCCTCTGGCTCCCCTCCATCCTATCATCTCAGCTGGTCCCTTTTGTAAGTGGGCCATAGAATTTATGGAGTGTCGACCTCTGTCTTCTGGTAACCACAAGTATATCATCATGGCGTTTGACTATTTCACAAAATGGGCTGAGGCCATGCCAACGTTGAACTACATGGCAGCTACCGCAACCATATTTTTATTTAACCATGTTATCGCTTGATTCGGGGTTCCAAAATAATTGGTCTCTGACCATGGCCGACATTTTGACGATGATATATGGCATGAGCTATCCTCTCTGTTGGGATTTGAGCACCAATATTCATCCTCCTATTACCCCCAAGGTAATGGTCAAGTTGAAGCAGTCAATAAAATCCTTAAAACCATGCTTCAACGGATGGTGGATAAGAAAAAAACCAACTGGCACCCTATGCTCTTCCCTGCTTTGTGCGCATATAGAACTTTTGTTAAAATCTCCACTGGGTTTACTCCTTTCCACTTTGTTGTCAGCGAGGTGGCAATTTTACCGATCGAGTGTGAAATCCCTTCCCTTCATCTAGTCGTCAAACTTCTCCCTGACACCCAACCTTTAGGACAACGACTTATCATGCTCGAGTGTGCTTCAGAATACTATCGTGTTGCATTGCAAACGACCGAAGTGGCTAAGAAACGCACCAAAGCTCAATATGACCGAAAATTCCACCCTCATACTTTTTACAAAGGTGATTTTGTTCTGGTGTATGACCAAGCCCATGATGTCCTCGGTCATGGGAAGTTTGACTCATTATGGCTATGCCTTTACATCATCAGTAAGGATTTATGTAAAGGGGCATACCTCTTAGAGGATTTCGAAGGCCACCCCCTTCCTAATCCTCGTAATGCACTCTATCTTAAGAAATATTACCCTTAGCATTTCCTTCTTGAAATGCATATTCTATTTCTTTTAGATAGTCAGCTTATGATTTTTTGTGATTTGATACTTCACTAGGACACATTTTTCCAAGAAGGGTCACTTCACCACTCCTAAAAATCGAATTTCTTCACTTGCAGCACTTGTACTTGGGGCACCACTTTGCCTCCATACTTGTCCATACTTGTGTCAAATTTCATCATGAGTAACCATCTTGTACTCATGTTTTCATGGTCCCCACTAGACCTTTTCTGTGTAGCAGCATCATCGAGTCGCCCTTTTTTAGAGCATCCGAGTTGAGTTATCATCACATCCATGGAGTCTATCCCAAGCCCTTTGTATCCCACTATAGTCCTCCATCCTTCATTGCTTTGTTCCTCACTCGTGTCGCACATTATGGCCTTCAGTACTACTATCCCCTTTCCCCTTTGATACTGTGTCAGTTGCTGCCAGGTCATCCATGCCCTTTGTGCTCTAACAAGGGAAGTCGTCAACCCGCTACTCAGTACCCCCATTCCACCATCATCCTTGGTGTCAGTCTGTCAGATGCTCTACTATTATCTCTCGTGCCTTAGTTGAGGATCCCTTATTGCCTCACTTATGGTGAACCTCCTTCTGTCGAGATCATCTCATTCATTACAGAAGACAGGTCTAGAGGGTAGTGTACCTTGGTTCCAGCTTCCACTCTTGTTCGATGCCTCGAATCAGACAAAGGGACTCCTTATTCCCCTTTGACTTGATTGTTTCTCAGCTCCAGCTCCTTACGGCATGATCGAGATCCATATACTTGATGGTTCAACGATGCAGCAGATTGTACTAGTGATTCCCAGGTGTGTGTTAGATGTTTCAGACCTCATGAGGGGGTGGCCCTTCAGGTAGCCCCCCACATGCCCAGATGACCTCTTCATTACAGCCTTCAATGTAGCTCCAGATATTTGATGGTTTTGGCCTCAGCTACTTGTAGCGCCTTTTAGTTTGCATGTATCATTCAGATTTTTAGAGCCCTTTCCTGTTTACAGGGCCTCTTTGGTTGTACTTATGTCTCATGTACTCAGATATAATTGTATAAGTCTTGGCTATTATCCCAGGCATAGTATGAATGTGGGATCCATCATCTTGTTTTTATCTGGCTCATGTTCATGCCAGCATGTACTATATAGTTCATTCCCTTATTTACTAGGCGCATTATTCTTTGTACTTTGTCTCGACAGGCATAGGTATGCCTCCTTCGCCTCTTGTAGCACAGGTACTCACTCATAAAAGAGAATTGTCATACCTGTAAGTCTCGCCTCCTCAGGGTCTTGTCCTCTAGCACTTTGGTCTACCTTATATTTCTCTCTCTCTCTGACTTCCCCTTCAATGTCTGGTGATTGAGTTCTTACAATGTACTTCGGTCATACGATTAGCTCCTAACGCTCACACACTGGGGGGGAATTTGTTACACCAATTTTTGGTCATCTAACTTGTTGTTGCATAAATATCACTCTAGATCTATACTTTTGGTCTGAATTTGATCCTCCATCATTGTCATATTTTGCTACCATTTTTCTTGTGAGCTCCCTTTGAGTTCCATTTTTTGTCTGGGTTTTCTACACCATCAAGAGAGAGAGATCTTAGATCTGAAGTGCTGAAGAAATACAAGAACCCATCCCATTGAGGGGGACTGGTAACATCTTTCTATGTTCCCTTCCCAGGTGTCAAAATTACAAAAATTATTTAAAAATATTCTTCTCTTGTCTATTGGATGCATGGAGAAACTCTTGCTTTTATTTCTTACTTAATGTCTTTTACTGCATAGATCTAGATTTTGTAGCATTTATCTTGGTCAACTAACTGTATATCTAAAGAAATTGGTAGCCATCTTTGATGTGAGATCTGTTTGCTATGCACAGCTAAAGTGAGATTTTTTTGTACACTTGCGATTAGAATTCATACTAACAGAAGTGTTGCTACTCCTGGACTTCCACAACCTACAAGGTTGACACCACAAAAATTGAAAGAAAAAAGAGCAAAAGGGCTTTGCTACAGTTGTGATAGAAAATACACTAAAGGCCATAAGTGTGCTGAGAAGAAATTATTTTACATAGATTGTGAAGAGGAAGAAGAAAATTAACAAGAATATTCAAAAGAAGAGGATATGCACCAGGAACCAACCCTAGAAGAAGAAGAAATAAGTCCAACCATATCGTGTAATGCATTGGCAGGACTTACCACTCCTCAAAATCTCAAGATAGAAGGACATATCAAGAAAAAAAAGGTAATAGTGTTGATTGATTCAGGGAGTACCCATAATTTTATTCGTTGTAAGGTAGCCAAGGAATTGAATTGTTTCCTATACCCAACACTAGAATGTCAAGTGATGGCTGAAAATGGAGGAACTATAAATTTCTCTGGAAAATGCCATAATATCAAGCTAACCGGGGAATATGTATTGAATAGTCCAATGCTTTCCATTCCAATGGGAGGTGATGATGTTGTACTAAGAGTATAATGGTTACAATCTTTGGGGACGGTTGCTTTTAATTTTCAAGAACTTTTCTTCAATTTTTTTCAGAAGGAAAGGAAGTCGAATTACAGGGTATCGAAGGGAATCCATGAAATATAATAAGCTCTAATGTCATAAAAAAGCTTTTGAATAAATAACAACGAGGAGTAATTGCACAATTATGCTCACTAGAAGTTCCAACATCAAAATAATCTATTTTTGTAGATCTCCATAAAGTCTTGGAAAATCATTCCAAGGTGTATGAAACTCCCAAAGGACTCCCACCTATTCGTGATCATGATCATGATATTCATTTGATTCCAAGAAGTGTTCCTCCAAACATCAAGCCTTATAGATATCCTTATGTCAAAAAGAGCGAAATTGAACGTATGATTGCATAAATGTTAGAGGCTGGTATAATTCAACCTAGTCAAAGTTCTTTCTCTGCTCCAGTAGTACTGGTGCAAAAGAAGGATGGATCATGGTGCATGTGTCAGGATTATAGGGAGCTCAATAATCTCACCATTAAAGATAAATTTCCCATTCTTGTGATTGATGAATTATTGGATGAATTACATGGAGCAATTTATTTTACCAAGTTGGATCTTCGTTCCGAATATCATCAAATTAGAATGAAGACTGAAGATATTTTGAACTCATGAGGGTCATTATGAATATTTGGTCATGCCTTTTGGCCTTACCAATGCACCTTATACATTTCAAGGGTTTATGAATTCCATTTTCAAACCCTTCCTTAGAAAATTTTTGCCAGTATTTTTTGATGATATACTAATCTACAACAGGTATTGGAAGGATCATGTTCAACATGTTGACAGGGTGCTCAAACTATTGTAGGAAAAATAATTATATGCAAAAAAATCCAAATGTTTCTTTGGAGTACAAGAGGTGGAATATCTGGGTCATATTGTATCTTATGAGGGTGTTAAGGT
Source organism: Pinus albicaulis (assembly GCA_034641835.2). NCBI lineage: Eukaryota > Viridiplantae > Streptophyta > Pinopsida > Pinales > Pinaceae > Pinus > Pinus albicaulis. The sequence continues at coordinate 971,625,626 of CM076577.1, read as the reverse complement.
AGACCCTCAAAAAATTAAAGCCATTAAGAAATGGAAAGTCCCCACAACCATAAAGCAGTTGTGAGGATTTCTTGGGTTAACAGGGTATTATCAAAAGTTTGTTAAGAATTATTGGAGAATAGCAACACCTCTAAAAACATTATTGAAAAAAGATGCATTTTCATGGACTCCTGAAGCAACTAAGGCCTTTGAACATATTAAAGAGGCAATGTGTCTAGCACTGGTCTTAGCTACGCTAGACTTCACAAAAACCTTTAGTATGGAATGTGATGCCTCAAGAAATGGAATTGGTGCTATCTTAATGCAAGAAGGAAGACCCATTTCTTTTGAAAGTCATCCAATCAAAGGAAAGTATTTACAGAAAGCTATTTATGAGAAGGAAATGTTAGCAATACTACATGCACTAAAGCAATGGCGACCTTACCTAATGGGAAGACACTTCAAGGTAAAAAATGATCATGATAGTCTTAAACACTTCTTGGAACAAAGACTATCTTCATAAGAGCAGCAAAAATGGGTCACAAAGATGTTGGGTTATGACTTTTAAATAATCTACAAAAAAGGGAAGCTAAATGTTGTTGCAAATGCACTCTCAAGAAAGAATGAAGAGGTGGGAGCATTGCTTTGTGCCATTTCTATTATCCAACCAGATTAGATAACCGAAAGAAGGGATGAATGGAAGAAGGACAAAGAAGTGTGGACACTCATTCAAAAGTTGCAGCAAGATCCTAGTACATCTGATACATTTAGTTGGAAAAATTATTCCTTATGGTAAAAATATCGCTTATATCTTTGTAAGAATTCCCAACTAAAAAAAAATGTTCTTTTGGAATTGCACACTTCTCCTTTAGGAGGACACTCGGGATTTTTAAAAACCTACCACAGGGTGAAGAAAGATTTTTTTTGGGATGGCCTTAAATCTGATATTCAAAATTTTGTGGAGGAATGTTTGGTTTGCCAGCAAAATAAAGTTGAGACAATTAAGACCCCGAGTCTTCTACAACCTTTATTGATTCCAGGTCAACATTAGGATGGTATTTCAATGGATTTTATCACAGGTTTACCTAAGTCCAAAGGAAAGAGTGTCATCATGGTGGTAGTTGATAGACTTACCAATTATTTACACTTTTGTGCATTACCTCATCCATTTAAAACAAGTACAATTGCTACTACATTTATGGACACAACTCAAAAGCTACATGGGAACCCAAAGATTATTGTGAGCGACAGAGATCCCATTTTTATTGGAAATTTTTGGACGAAGTTATTTTCTTGTTTGGGTACTCAATTAGCTCATAGCTCATCTTATCATCCTCAATCCGATGGTCAAACTGAGATAGTGAATAAATGTTTGGAATGATATCTTCGTTGTTTTGTATCTGATAAAAAAACACAATGGGTCAAGTGGTTACCTCTCGCTGAATGGCGGTATAACACTTCCTTCCATACTGCAGCAAAAATGACCCCATTTATGGCACTTTATGGATATCATCCACTGTCCATCACATCATCTTTAAGAGAAAATTATAAGGTTCAAGCAGTGGAATATCACATCGAGCATCAACAAGAAGCTCTCCAACTCTTAAAGGATAACCTAAATTTGGCACAAAATAGAATGAAACAATAGGTAGATCAACATCGCAGCGAGAGAAGTTTTGATGTAGGAGACTGGGTATTTTTACAGCTACAACCATACAAAAAAATGTCCCATAATCAAGCTAAGAAGGATAATAAATGTTGGGTGTGGAGCCTGATTATCTTGTTTACTTTGTATCACAGCATTGGACCCCTGTACCTTAAAAGGGGTGGCAACGCCGCCCGAAATTTAATCGCTGCCCCCCCCCCGGCGGGGGTTCGGGGGCAGCGCCCCCGAAGCTAAAAACAGATGTAAAATTGCCTTGTAAAAGTATAGTAATTTCTAGTCAATCTGGGCCGTTCATTAGGCAAATGATCTGACGGTAGAAGTTATGTTTAGATTAGGGTTTTTTTCCCTAGAAGGCAACCCCCCTTGTATATATGGGGGCATTGTATTACGGCTGTGGATTATGAGTGTATTCTCGGAGCGAGAAACAGAGAGGGATACTGTGAGAGAGAACAGAGGATATTACAGCGGATCTGTTGTAGGTTTTGTCTCTTCATTTTGCTGGATAATATAAAGGAAGGACTGGCTGTTCGGGGTGGACGTAGCCCAAATTGGGTGAACCACGTATATCTGTGTCTCTCTGGTTTTATGTGTTTTGTGTGCTTGTAATTTCTGCATATTTTATGTGTTTCATTTCTCTGTAATATTTAATTTTCTAACAACTGGTATCGGAGCCGAAGGTATATTTGGCTGATAAACTCGCAGGAAAAAAGGGTTCCTGGTTCGAGTGGGAGCAATGACGGACGATGGTAAGTTTAGGGTCGAGAAATTTAACGGCCAAAACTTTGCGCTGTGGAAGATGCAGATGGAAGATTATCTCGTATCGAAACATCTCGTACCTACCATTGATTTTTAAAAACAAAGAAGCTTGCCGACTATGATGCCGTACGCGGAATGGAACATTCTCGATAGAAAGGCACCCTAACAGTGTTGTTGTGTTCTGCGGCGTCGGGGCCGCCTTCAATATTTCGAAGGAAAACAACAACAAGAGGGTTTTGCAGACGTTGGCGAAACCGTATGAAAAAATGAAAACCCCGCCTCAAACAGAGAATTTCTTATGAAACGTCTATTTACGTTAAAGATGCCAGGAACCATGCAGCCATTTAAAATAATTTAAGGCATGTTTTCAGCTGTGTTCAGAGAAACTCTGTGATTAGGTTAGAGCCTCAAGTGATCTTGCTCATTGCCAGAGAGTTGGAATGGTTTAGTAATGGCCATTAGTAACTCTGTCTCTGGATCTAGTACTTTAAAGTTTGATGATGTTGTTGGTGCTATCCTTAGCGAGGAAATGCGACGGAAAAGCTCCGGTGAGACATCAGGTAATGCTTTTAGTGCAGAGTCTAGGGGAAGAAGAATGGAAAGAGGAAAGAGCTCGGGATATCGTAGTAAATCAAGGAAAGGCAGATCCAAGTCCAGATCGGGGATAGTGTGCTGGAATTGTGGAAAGAAAGGACACCTAAAGAAAGACTGTAGATCTCGGAAGGGAAAAGAAGGAGACACACAGGAAGAAAACAATCATGAAGAAAATGTGACAGGTGATGTGTTACAAGATGCTTTGATTCTTTCTTTCGAAAATGTTATTGATTCTTGGGTTGTAGATTCAGGGGCTTCATTCCATGCCACACCTGATAAGAAATATTTTCATGACTATGTCCAAGGAGATTTTGGACAAGTTCGTTTGGGTGATGATAAACCATGTAAAATTGTTGGAATGGGTAAAGTTCTTGTAAAACAACAGAATGGAAACCAATGGCTACTAAAGGAGGTAAGGCATGTTCCAGATCCGAAGAAAAATCTGATTTCAACAGGGCAGTTAGGCGGTGAAGGTTGTGTGACAACTTTCACAGATAAAACTTGGAAGGTCACCAAAGGAGCCCTGGTAATAGCAAAAGGCGAAAATGTTGGTACATTGTATTTATGCAATGGTATTTCTAACTCTGTTAATGCTTTAACTTCAAAAGGAGCAGATGCAGCATTATGGCATCATAGGCTCGGACACATGAGTGAGAAGGGAATGAAGATTCTCCACTCAAGAAATTTGTTTCCAGGTTTGAAGAATGTTGATTTGGATTTCTGTGAGAATTGCATTTATGGAAAACAGAAGAGAGTCAGATTTCTCAGAGTTGGGAAAGAAAAGAAGAGCGAAAAATTGGAGCTTGTGCATACAGATGTATGGGGACCTGCTCAGGTATCATCTCTCGGTGGCTCTCGTTATTATGTTACTTTTATTGATGATACAACTAGAAAAACATGGATTTATTGTATTCAGAATAAATCTGATGTATTTGATACTTTCAAGAAATGGAAAGCTTTGGTTGAGATTGAGACAGGAAAGAAGTTGAAGTGTCTCAGATCAGAAAATGGAGGTGAGTATTGCAACAAAGAGTTTGATAGGTACTGTTCAGAGCATGGAATTCGTAGAGAGAAGATAGTTCCAAGAACACCACAAGAAAATGGTGTGTCAGAAAGGATGAACAGAACAATCATGGAGCGTGAAAGGTGCATGAGATTGCATGCAAGATTGCCTTTACAATTTTGGGCAGATGCTGTAGATACTGTTGTTTATCTAATAAATAGGGGGCCTTCAAGTTCCTTGGATGGTGGTATTCCAGAGGAAGCATGGACAGGTAAAAAGGCAAACTACTCTTTTTAAAGCCTTTTGGTTGTGAGGCCTTTGTCCATATTAATAAAGAAAATAGAACAAAGCTTGAGGCAAAATCAAAGAAATGTACCTTTATTGGATATGGTGCTAATGATTTTGGTTATCGCTTATATGATTATGAAAATCACAAAATCATTAGGAGCAGAGATGTAATATTCAATGAAAAGGTTCTGTATAAGAATCAGCTGCAGGAAAAGAAACAGGAAAAAGAAAGCAAAGAATACACGGTTCTTGATGAGATAACTGAAAAAGTAAAGGTGCCTGAAAATAATAATAATCAACAACCACAGCAGCAGCAACCACCACAACAGCAACAGGCACCTCAAACACCTCAAAGTGGTGTTAGAAGATCTACCAGGATAAGTAGACCCCCTGAACGATACTCTCCTTCATTATATTATTTATTGCTGACTGATTCTGGTGAACCTGAATGTTATGAAGAAGCAATGCAGGTTGAAAGCAAGAAGAAGTGGGAGCAAGCCATGGAAGAAGAGATGGACTCCTTAATGCATAACCAGACTTGGGATTTAGTCCAGTTGCCTGCAGGTAAAACTACATTGCAGAATAAATGGGTTTACAGGCTAAAGGAAGAAGATGGAGGAAAACAGAGGTACAAAGCTAGACTTGTGGTGAAGGGGTTTGCACAAAAGAAAGGTATTGATTTTGATGAAATATTTTCTCCTGTTGTTAAGATGAATTCAATCAGAACTATCTTAAGTCTTGTAGCAACGGAAGATTTACATCTTGAATAGTTATATGTAAAGACAACATTTCTCCATGGAGATTTGGAGGAAGAGATATACATGCAGCAACCAGAAGGATATGAGGTAAAAAGGAAATAAAAATTGGTGTGCAGGTTAAAGAAGAGCTTGTATGGCTTAAAACAGGCTCCAAGGCAGTGGTATCTAAAATTTGACAAGTTTATGTCTGAACAAGGTTATACTAGATGTCACTCTGATCATTGTGTTTATCTGAAAAAGCAAAATGATGGCAGCTATATTATATTGTTATTGTATGTAGATGACATGCTTGTTATAGGGTCTAACATGCAGGAAATAAATGTGCTCAAAAGAAAATTGGCAAATTCATTTGCAATGAAGGATTTGGGAGCTGCAAAACAAATCCTTGGTATGAGGATAACTAGAGACAGGAAAAATCGCAAATTAAAACTGTCTCAGAATGAGTACATAGAGAAGGTTTTGAAAAGATTTAATATGCAGAATGCAAAACCAGTTAGCACACCTTTTGCTAGCCATTTCAAACTTAGTAAGGAGATGTGCCCCAAGACCCAAGAAGACATGGATTATATGTCTAAAGTTCCATATGCATCAGCAGTTGGAAGTTTAATGTATGCAATGGTCTGCACAAGGCCTGATATTGCACATGCAGCAGGAGTTGTAAGTAGGTATATGAACAATCCAGGAAAAGAACATTGGATGGCAGTAAAATGGATTCTCAGATATTTGAGAGGTACCACAAATCAAGCATTATGATTTGGTGGTTCAAACATTGCTCTACAGGGATATGTTGATGCAGATATGGCAGGTGACAGAGATAACAGGAGGAGCACTACAGGATATGTATTTACTGTAGGTGGAACAGTTGTCAGTTGGGTTTCAAAAATCCAAATTGTTGTTGCACTTTCAACAACAAAAGCAGAGTATGTTGCTGCTACAGAGGCTAGTAAAGAAATAATTTGGTTACAAAGGTTTATGGATGAATTGGGTAAGAAGCATGATATGGGCACGTTATACAGTGATAGCCAAAGTGCCATTCATCTTGCAAAGAACTCAGCATTTCATTCCAGGACTAAACACATACATCTCAAGTACCATTTCATATGGTCAGCATTGGAAGATGGAGAGTTGAAGCTGGAAAAGATACACACTAGCCAGAATCCTGCAGATATGCTAACAAAAGTTGTAACCAGGGAGAAACTGAGAACATGCTCAGTTTCAATTGGTCTTCAAGGATGACGATGAAGATGAGGAATAGCCATGTCCAAAGAGGAGTCATTGTCCAACAAATGAAGCAACGATGGAGTTGCTACAATCAGTCTCCAAGTGGGAGATTGTTGGGTGTGGAGCATGATTATCTTGTTTACTTTGTATCACAGCTTTGGACCCCCCGACCTAGTGCGACGCGGCAACTTGGCGTGACACGACCTGCCGTTTACCGCCCCCCCCCCGGTGGGCCGGCGCGCCCCGAAGCTAAAAACAAGATGTAAAATTGCCTTGTAAAAGTATAGTAATTTCTAGTCAACTGGCCGTTCATTAGGCAAATGATCCTGCAGTAGTTATGTTTAGATTAGGTTTTTTTCCTGAAGGAAAACCCCTCTTTGTATATATGGGGGCATTGTTGTATTACTTACTGTGGATAGAATGTGTATTCCCTGAGCGAGAAACAGATGAGGGACATCGTGAGAGAATGAGGATATTACAGTCAGATCTGCCGTAGGTTTTGTCTCTTCATTTTGTCAGATAATATAAAGGAAGGACTGGCTGTTCGGGGTGGACGTAGCCCAAATTGGGTGAACCACGTATATCTGTGTCTCTCTGGTTTTATGTGTTTTGTGTGCTTGTATTTTCTGCATATTTTATGTGTTTCATTTCTCTGTAATATTTAATTTTCTAACAATAAATTATCTCCAAAGTACTATGGTCCTTACAAGCTGTTGCAAAATATTGGTACTATGGCATACAAATTGGAGCTTCATGCTTCTTCGTGAGTGCATCTAGTTTTCCATGTTTCATGCTTAAATAAGGTTATAGGTGAAAATATTCCAGTTAAAACAATATTGCCAGAACTTGATGAGGAAGGAAAAATCATATTGGAACTTGAAGCGGTCACTGAAACAAGAACTCGACAGCTGTGAAATCGATTAATTTCAGAGTATCTCATCAATTGGAAGAACTTACCCATTGAAGATTCTACATGGGAGGATGAGAATTTTATACAGAAGCACCCAGATCTACTCAAGCATTGAGGACAACACTTTTTTGAAGGAGAGGGGCATGTTAAGTCCCTATATTACTAGTTATTTCCCTTATTGTTATTAGTGTAGCCCCCTTAATGTTATTGTTGTACCCCTGTAACCCCAATATTGTTATTATTGTGCCCTTACATTATTATTGTTAGGTCGGCTAGGATTATATTGTGGCCCCATGGACTCCTATATATAGAAGGAGGTTTTGGTCATTTGTATCATCCAAGAATTGTTCATTTATGTAATGTGTTGGAGGTTTCCCCCTCGAAGTGTCTAATTTATAAGGCATTTATCTATATTTTCTTCTATTTTTGGAGCTGGTTTCATAACATGTTTGAAATTTATCATTGAATTTAGAGTACATTGTTTAATGATTGAAAACTAAAGATTTCATTGAGTGCATTATCTTTCATTAAAGACATCCATTAAGTAGATTCTCATTTCATCGAAAAATGCATTGAGTGCATTCTTACTCATTCAAAAGGAAAAAGAAATTGTGCATAGATTACAATTGCATAGTTTTTGAAAAGAGAATTTTGCATAGATTACATTGCATAATTCGCATATTTGAATGTTTTAGATTAATTTTGGATAGTGAAAGTCATCTAGTTAGGAAAAAGTTTCGTTTGCAGTATTACTGTTTGTTGCATCATTTTTTGAGACTCTTCCCTTAACTAGATAACATTCATCGAATCAAAAGGTTGATTTTCTCATATAAATGCATATAGAAGTTCTCTGATGACAATGGTAGGGACTTGGAATTGAGACATAATTCAAGATCAGCCGTTAAAATTTATTCAATCAACCTAAGGAAGCATTGAAACATAATTATCATACTTAGAGGCCTACGCTAGTGACGTGTTCCAGCATCATTAAACCTAGTAGCTGTCGTTCACCATCTAGCAGTAGATAGCACTAGATCTCGTAATATCCTAGTCGAGTCTTCCTTTTTACCTCTCGTATTTGAACCTTAGTTCCACTCTCCTGTTAGTAACCAGTAGTCTACTTAGGCGAATGGACTGAAGCTTGGGGGGCATGTACCTTGAATTGAGTCACCATGTTGGGAGCATGCAAATCCTTTTCAAGCATAGTTTATCTTTGTTTCAATATTGTGTAAAAATGAAACCATTTCCAAGCATTGTTTTCCACGTTTTCAAGCTTGTGTAAAATTGAAACCATTTTCAAGCAGAGTTTCTTGATTTCAATCTTGTGTAAAAATGAAACCATCCTCATTTTACCTCATGTGATTTCCATTTTATCAGCCTATTTGGTAGATGAACCTTGGTTTTCTCATTCCATCGTCCCCATCTGCTTAGACGATCATATGCATTTGCTTTATTTTTTTACCCATTCCTGAGGAACCGCTGCAATGAGTGGTATTGTTAGCCAGACTCTTGACCTTTACTTGTTCTAAGCAGTTCCACCATCACCGAAATCAGTTGCTACCCTTAATACCACTCATTCCTCGAGGAGGAGTCTACTTTCAACTCTTTTCTAACTCTCAAAAACTGAAAATATTTCCAAGAATCTTGTCATTTTGAAATCATTAAAGGCTGTGAAACGTCGTTTACCTAGTATACGTTTACCCCTTTTTTGGGCTGGGATAAACTATTTACGAAAAAGGAATACCTTAGCCAATCGTGACTAAGAGGTTCTCTCATATTTTGTTTTCTACCTTTTCGGGTATGTGGGACTATTTACAAAAGGGCCTGGTGGAGTGTTACACAATAATTTGTCACCGTCCCTACCATTCCCCGTCCCGCATAATGGAGGACCCATTTTGTGACCTGTGAACATTGTCATGCCTTGAAAACATCATCAATGCATTCCTCTAAGCATGAGCTTCATTTTCCCTTGAGACATCTCCTTGCAAAAATCATGAAAAACATCCCTTTTTACATTGGCGCGGGCAGACAGTTCAGTACTCGTGCCAATGGGGAAAATCCTGCAAAGAGGTCGCGCCAACTGGCGCTCTGTCCCAGAGCAGTAGTCGCGCCACCCAATTTAAGGATTTTTGTTTAAATAAAGATGGCGGAATTTGAGTTCCAACAAACTCAGAAACCATTGCCTATCTTGAGTTGGGAGGTTTGGCTGCGGAAGTTCTATGGAAAGGAAGTGGTTTTGACACCTCCCATGGAACCTTCCTTGTTGATAGGGCCAATCCCACAATAATAGGGATCCCAAATCCCTCCTTCCCCATCTATAAAATCCTGCTCAATCCCATGGCAAGCTAGTCTTGAAGTGCCTAAGCTTTGAATCTCCATATTCCCAAGAGCCTTTGTGCTGTAAAGAGCCCTCTTTTTCCCTTAAGGCCGACTCAAGTAAGGAGACCATCGTCGAGAGACTCTGGAGAGGTTTTCCCTTTCCCTGGTGAAATTTGCGAGACGTGAACGACTGGAGACCCATCCGAAGGAGACCACGACGTCAGAACTTGGTTGTAATCTCTCTTCGTTTGTTATTTAATAGATGATTACGATTATGGTTCCACTCTGTTTTCCATTATGTTAATATGAGTAATATCCTTTCTGACTGATATTTAGTTACGTATGCCGGGTTTTATGCTTGTATCTGTTTGTTTCTTGCATGTGCAGGTGTTCATCTGCGGAGATCGTGGAGGGATTGTGATCTGCCGAGGCTGAGGAATGGGGACGCTTCTTCTTCAGATCATAGCATTGGATTCCAGGTAGGCTTCCATCTTAGTCTTTTCATTCGTAACTAGGAACTTGCGTCATAACATTGTTTGATTGTTGCTAGACCCCTGCTGGGCTAGTAGGGATCGCCTCTGTCCGCAGAGGGGATTTACCTCCTCAACATGGAGTTTTCTTTTCACCTCTTTTCAAACTCTCTAAATGTGAAAATACGTCGAATTCTTCCTTTGTTAGACTCGTTAAAACCTAATGACATAGGAAACCGTCACCATGACGTAATCGAGTTCCTCCTTCCTAGGGCTCGTAAAATGTACTAGGATGGATTTTTCTGAAGGGAAAACTTATATGAAAAGCATATGATATCCTCTTCAAGCTTGTGTAAAAATAGAGAGGTAATTGCTAGAAATGGTGGGGGAAAATGGAATTTATTCGTTAGTTGTGTCGGTAGTATGTCACTCTTGAACATGACACTTATCTGCAATTCATGTCGGGTTTGGATATCTTCACTCTGTCACTTTACCTCCATGGCTTTGGGAAATCCATTTGCCTCTCATTCGATTCCAAATATTGTCAACATGACCTCCAATCCTATTTGAGTCAAATGCTGCCAAATTCTAGAGTCGTGTCGCCAATATGTTCAAGAGAAAATCCTTCTGTAGTTTGTACATTCCTTGATCCTCTGTTTCAGCCTTGATTGACCCTCATATAAGTTTCTCTCTTTTGTGTCAATGATGTGGGATTCGTTATGACCCTCCTTCGATGGATCACTTCCTGTAGACTTCAGCTCATTATCCAAGAAGTCGATCTAGAGACTCCTTTTTGGTACCTTAGAGATTGCATGCCCTAATGGAAAGTTCTTCACATTTGACGACAGTTTATCATCATTGGCCTTCGATCCAGTTATTTCACGGGTGTTCGACTCCAACTCACTGTTCACATTTCATGGATTGTACTAGTAGTACCTTAAGAACCATTTTCATTATTGATGGTCTCTCTCGCACCTGTTAACAACTTCCATCATTGCTAGTAATCATATGATTTTCTTTCATGTTCTACTTCAACTTATTTACTCGCATGCTTGAAATTGTACTTGATCGGCTCGTGATAAAGCACAAGACCCTGGATTTTATTCTCTAGAGTCCAGGTTATGAGGTGATATGATTTTTCCATGATTGGATACACGTTTCTTTTAGATGGATGGTTGCAACCATACCATGAGTATCTATGTGATCCTTAGCAGATGGATGGCTGCGACCATACCATAGTCTCTTTTACGGATGGTTGCATCCATACCTTGATTCATGTATTTTCATAAGAGATTCAAGTTATTTATATGTATCTATGCTTGATTTTCAGGTCTCCCGACAGCAGCATCTGGTTCCTTGCACGTACTCGTAAAGCATTTCACCCCTCACTCGTGTTTGGAATTCATAATTTAGGTGGCATCTGTTACAGAACAATTTGTCACTATCTCGTTACTCCCCATTCCTTGATCCTGGAGTACCCATACAATGACCCTTGTGTACTTTCCAAGCATGGAATACATACCCCTGAACCACACTTTTTCTACCAATTCATCTCCCTTTACAAATTTTCTGGAAGATCCTTATAAAAGCCTGGTTTTTAAGGTTAGTGTTTTGTCTTAGTGTCTGACCCACTCTGATAGCAGATATTTTCAAGTAGAACCACACCGATTGGCCCTTAATGTCGAACCTGCACCGATCCTCTTTTGGAAAGTTTTTAAAATAGAAACGAAGCTTCCGTGACTAGAATCTTCATGAGGCGATGAGCTGGAAGTTTGTTTTGAGGATACGGCTGAGGAATTCCCCTTTGGGCTTCTTGTTCCAAAGAAATAGGAACCACTCCAAAGGATAAGCTATTTTCCCATTATTTGAGGGCGCATAACCTCCTCCTCCATTGTTATATAAGGAGACCTCCATCACCTTTGTTGCCTTAGTTAGCATAGAGAGAAAAAGAAATTATAGCTTCCGAAGAATAGTGCAGAGTGTAATTGTTTTTGTGTGTTAGGAACATAGTGAGATATTGGACCTTTGTGTATGAGGGTGTTGCAAACGTGCTTGGATACGGACCTGCTGAAGGAGAGCCTCAACATCAAGGCTTGGTTGTAAACTCCCCTTTTCTTTATCATAATAAAGTGCAACTAATGCTTATCTTCCACTCTTGCTTACATTTATAATGAGATTTCTAGCATTCCTTGATCAGTTAGATAGGTTGTAATTGTTTTATGTTTTTCGTGATTTTACGCTTGTCGTGGTGTCTTGACTGTCTGAATAGGTAATCGAACGTTGGTAGTAGCATGCATCGAGCTTGAGAAGAGTGACAGATCAAGAATATTTGATGGAAGATGATAACATAGCATCACAACAAGGTAGGTCATCTTCCTTGCTCTTAATTTCATCTACAATATAGGAAGGTAGATGTTAGTATGTTCCCATAGTTGGTAGACCCACCCTAGGGCTAGAGGAATCGCCTCTGTTCGCAGAGGGGATTTACCTAGACAACACAGAGGTTTTGAAGCCATCCTCACTTTCAATATTACCTATTGAACATGAAAATACAGCATCAGAGTGAAGAAACTACTGCAATTTTTGTGAAGAAACCTTTACATGACAACTCATCGACAACAATTGAAAACTTGTGTCACCAACTTTATGATTTACCAGATAATAAGTTGACTGAGCATATTATACGGTTTTGTTATTCTCTGAGAGGTACAAGGGCATACTACACTAAATTTCGGGCTGGATTGATGAACATGATTACTCATTTGGGATGTTCATCTTTGTTTTTTACATTGAGTACAACTGAAACAAAGTGGCCAGAGTTACATAACCTCATGCTTGTACCCTCACATTCTCGTTCCTTAAATGAGTATTGTATGAAAATTGAGAATGTTATCCAGTAACCTCATATTATTGCCACATTTATGCACCATAGATTCAATATATTTCAAGAGGGATTTATCCAAAAATATCTTAATGCGAAAGACTTCTCGTACAGGTCTATGTTGTCGAATTTATTTTTTATTCATTTTCAATTTCTTATTATGGTTCTATTTATATTTTTTGTAGTAATTGTATATTCATTTTCTTCAAATATGAGTGGCAACATAGAGGTTCAATACATATCCATGGTTTCCTATGGTTGCAAGGCACTCCTGAGATGGAAATACTTTATTGATCAAATTCTTATGATTTACAACTTGCAAAGAGATTCTTTGAAAATTATGTAACTGCCTGGAATCCACGTGAAATACATCGTCGCAACATAATGGTTACAATAAGTCTCAATGATGATCCTTTCCTATTGAATACTGATAAGATTTTCTCTTGCAATCCTCATAATTATTGTGAAGAATTGTTCAACCATGTCCAAAGGCACACAAAGTGTAGTGTAGATTCTTGTTTCGACAAAAAAGGCACTATTCCCACATGTTGGTACAATGCTCCATGGGATCTTTCTGAGGAATCAAGATTGTTCGTAGATGATCAAGGAAGAAAAAAATGACCCGACAAGAAATAATGATAGGCTCAATGTACATAACATTTACCTTCTAACAATGTGGCGTGCAAATTTTGATTGCCAACCAGTGCTTTCTCGGTATTTTGTCCTAAAATATATTGCTAAGTATGCATCAAAAGCAAAGAAAAGATATGAAATTTATCATGATATGTTAACTAGAATTTCAAATTCTATTGCCTCTAAGGATCATGCTTTATGTGCTTACAGAAGGTTTCTTGTAGAAATTATTGTTTACCGTGACATTGGAGCGCAAGAAACATGCCATATGTTGCTTAAGATACCTCTTGTTGTTTGTAGTCGAAAATTTGTTTCCTTAAATGTTGGAAGAAAGGTTTTCAGGAAAATATCAAGGGATATCATGAAATATTAATCTAATAATACTTTTGTTCAACATTATCAGAAGAGGCCTTTTTTCCTTGAACATTTATCTTTGATAGAAACAACAAGATCTTGTACATTTGATAGCAAGTGTAAAAAATATCCCTGGAAGCCTAGAGATGTTCATGTTATTGTTTGGGTTTGGCCACGATTTTATTCTATTCATAGTGATGGTTCAGACAAATTTTAAACCTTTTACTGGAAAAAATTGCTCTTGTACACGCCATTTCATGACATTTTCGTGAATATTGGGCTTTCAACTAAAATTATTGTTGAAAATTGGAGGAATTTCCGATATCGAGCTTGGCATGTTAATCGAAATCCATCAATTGTCAAAAATATTGAATATGGAGAAGATGGTAATTTTGCTAACCAGGAAATGAATCTTGAAGATGATTTTCAAGAATGGCAACCTTTCTCTCGCTTGGTTCCACCAAATAATGTGAATGTTTCTGATCTTCACATCCTTGGTCAAAGGGATGTTGATATATCCTTTTACAACTATTTTTGATGATGTGGTTGAAGAAGCCATTAATTTTATAAGGAATGGAAATTCAAGGGCTGATATTGCTGACCTTTAAATTAGAATATTTTCCTCTCCAGATTCATTGGCAGAAAAAAAATGACTTGCTTTTGCAATTGTTTTAAGGCATTTTGTTGAATATGAGATTCGTGAAGCTCTTCTTATGATTGTTCAGGAAACTGCAGGCACTGGAAATTATTTCCATATCCATTGTCTTTTTGAAGCTCTTTCTAATTTTTCAAGTAATGGAAAAATTCCTTTGCTTCTTCTTGCCCCAACGGGAATAGCTGCTTTTAATATACATGCAAAAACAATACACTCCGCTCTAAAAATTCTAATCAAATATATGAAACCACTATAGGGTCAATCACTAGCAGTATTCCAAGAAGAAATGGGACATATTTGACATATATTTATTTAAGAAATGAGATTTTTAGGATCGAGGTTCTTCATGCAAATATATGCTCAATTACGAGAAGCATTTCCAGAGAAAAATAATTATCCTTTTGGTAGCAGATCCATCATCCTTATGGGTGACCTTGGACAACTACATCTTGTGAGAGATAAGCCTTTGTATGCAGGTAATACAACAAGGAAAGTCTCGTGGAAAAAATTTAACATTGTTGTCACTCTTGACACAACATTTCGCGAACAAGGGAATAATGAAAAAAAATCTTGTTTTCGTAGAGTCCTCAATAACATAAGAAATGCAGAACTTGTTCTTGATGATTGGGAGTTTCTTATGTCGTGGGATGATATGAGGTTGCATCATAGAGAAATGGATTTATTTAATGCAACAATTCACATGTTTCCAACAAATAATTTGGTGTCCTTCCATAATAGGCATATGTTGAAATCATTAAATTCTCCAATTGCATGATGTATTGCTGAGAATTCAAGGCATTCATAAATCAGTGGTGTCGATGATGATCAATTGGACAATGAAGTTTTGTTGTGTCGTTGCCAACATGTTATGTTGACATGTAATTTTTGGGTTGAAGCTGGTTTGGTGAATGGTGCACCTGGTTATGTGAAGGAAACATTTTATATTTCTACCTTTAAGCCACCTCAGCTTCTAATGTTCACAACTGTTGTTTTTGATAAGTATGTTGGTGTTCTGTTTGATGCAAGAAATCCAAACATTGTATCTATCACACCATTGATAAGAGGAAATAAAAAACAAATTCCTTTAAAGATGGCATGGGTTCTTACAATCCACAAGTCACAGGGTTTGAATTTAGAACGAGCATCAATTGATATAGGGAATAAAGAGCAACAAGGCCTGACCTTCATAGCTATATCAAGAGTGAAATCAATAGATGGTTTATGCATTGCACCACCTTTCTCTTTTCAACGTTATGCCAAGATGAAGAAGAGCGATTGAAGTCCATATCGTTATGACATGAAACTATTAATACTTTTAGCTCTTTATAGAATTTTTATTAAATTTATTTTATTGTCCTCTTTATTTACTTTTAATATAATAATGATTTTGATATGTTAATGAGATGAATACATATTCATAGTAATATTTTGGGAATTTGTTTACATCGTTTTTCATGTTGTTCAATTTACTTATTTTTTAAAGTGGTTTTTGTTATTTTGTTTTACAATGAACCATTCAGAAATAAAAAACCAGTTATATGAGCCAATCATTAAAAATCAAGATTCAATTCCATATCACTATCACATGCAACTAATAATATTGTGACATATTTATAGAATGTTTTTAAATTTCTTTTATTGTCCTCTCTATTTAAATTTAGTATAATAATTATTTTCATGTATTAATGAAATGAATACATTCATCATATTCATAGTAATATCTGAGAAAGTTGTTACACTGTTTTTCATGTTGTTCAATTTACCTCCTTTTTTTAAGTTGGTATTTTTCTTTTGTTTACAATGAACCATTCAGACATATACAACTAGTTATATGAGCCAATAATTAAAAATCAAGATTGAAGTCCATATCCCTATGACATGCAACTAATAATATTTATCAATGTGGTTTGCTAAATATGTTGTGGTTTGGTTCAATGACAACATATTTATATTTGATATTAATATTAAACTAAAATTAATATATACATTAACATTAATTTAAATACAAATATATAATTACTAACATTATTAATATTTGATTTTAAACATTAAGTTTAAAAAAATTTGATTTCTTGTTGATTATTGTAATAAGGGTTATATCAATCATTTCATGTTTACAATATGTATTTCTAATGAGGTTTATATTTGTAGAACTTTTTTATCATTTGGTTTATGTAGCATTAGGTTATATTATATAGCATGATGTTTATAAGATTAAGTTTTTTAACAATAATACAAATGGGGTGTTATGTTATATATATATATATATGTTTCTATCTTTGTGTGTATTATGATTTTGATTTTGTCGTTTTTCCTTTCAAATGCAGATATGGATAATAATGATGGCATATATTATAATCAAGCGGTGGCATATATTTCTAGAATGATCATTTTTCTTTCGTATCTTTAGAACAAGTTTGATAGAAAACATGGCTTCCATCTTGCTTTTATTGATGAGAATCTTCGTGTGCTAGATAAAATGAAAATGAATGTAAAATACTTGTTGCATGTGCACATGAGGGAGGTTGGGAGAAAAACAAGAAGGGATTGGTTGGAAAACGTTAGGTATCATGATCATTATCCGATTTATTTGAATTTGTGTTCCTTTTGTGGTCGGTCTAGTTGTGTTTTGGAAGAGGCTATTCGATAAATGACTTTTGATGGAGAGTTTCTAAGTCTGTTTTTGTATTGGAATTTTTTGATGTAAAGACAACAAAAAATATATGTTAATTTCAATGTTACTTATTTGGTTGCACTGGTAATGGAATTGAATATCACTTTATTTTATTAATTCATTCAGTTTATAATATCAAAAATCATTAAGGTTGATTGATCACTTGGGGTTTATAATATTAATAATCATGTGAATTGATCAATCATTTGTGTTTAAAATATTGATTCGTAGGCTTTATTAAGATCTTGTTTTTTTAATATTGATGTCTTGTTCTTATTGATCCCTTAGGTTATTAATGTTTATCCCTTGGGTTCACCAATTCTTTTGGTTTACAATATTAAATAAAAATGAATGTAAAATTCTCCAATTCGTGTGCTAGATGAAATGAAAATGAATGTAAAATACTTGTTGCATGTGCACATGAGGGAGTTTGGGAGAAAAATAAGAAGGGATTGGTTGGAAAGCATTAAGTATCATGATCATTATCCGATTGATTTGAATTGGTGTTCATTTTCTAGTCTGTCTGGTTGTGTTCTGGAAGAGGCTATTTGATAAATAACTTTTGATGGAGAGTTTCAAGTCCATTTTTGTAGTGGGATTTTTTGATGTAAAGACAACAAAAAATATATGTTAATTTCAATGTTATTTCTTTGGTTGCACTGATAGTGGAATTGAATATTACTTTAGTTTATTAATTCATTCGGTTTATAATATTAACAATCAGTAAGGTTGATTGATCACTTGGCGTTTATAATATTAATAATCATGTGACTTTATCAATCCTTTGCATTTAAAATATTGATTCATAGGCTTTATTAAGCTCTTGTGTTTTTAATATTGATCCCTTGGCCTTATTGATCGCTTAGGTTATTAATATTTATCCCTTGGGTTCACCAATTCCTTTGGTTTATAATATTAAAGCCTTGGGTTTATTAGTTCTTTTGATTTATAATATTAATAATCACTTGGGTTTATTAATCTCTTGAGTTTAAAATATTAATTATTAGTTTTTATTAATTTCTTTTATTTTTTATTTTTTTTTATTAATTTTATTGATCCTTTGACTTTATTAATCACTTGAGTTTATTAATAATTTTTATTTATAATATTAATCTATTGGGTTTATAATATTAATAATCCCTTTGGTTTATTGATGTTTTTTGTTTAAAATATTAATATTCTCTTTGGTTTATTGATGTTTTATCTTTATAATATTAATATTTCCTTGTATTTGTTGATCCATTGGGTTTATAATAACGATCCCTTAAGTTTTCTAATTCTTTCAGTTCTTAATATTAACCCCTTCACTGTATTAAATCTAAATATTATGGGTTAAATATTACTCCTGAGTTTAATACTAATGCATGGTCCAATGTCACATTATGAAAAACATTGTCTCAATATGAAAATCAACCATGGGAAACCATTGTTAATTAGCGTTAGCCATAGTCAATCAATGTCTTCCATGGTCAAATGTCACATTGTAACAAATATTGTCTCAATATGAAAATCAACCATGGCCAACCATGATCATAGTTGGTCTAGCGTCACATTGTGAAAACAATTGTTTCAATGTTTAAATAAAGCATGGTCAACCATGTTTATTTCACGGTTTATAGTATTTTTCAAATGGATTTTATATACTTTGGGTTTATAATCTCTTTGGTTTAATATTTTTCCCCTCGCTTTATAATATTAATAATCATGTGGCTTTATCAATCCTTTTTATTTAAAAAAATGATTCCTAAGATCAGGGAAAATTTTGAGAATGAAAAATTATTTTGAATTTTAAAACATTGGCGAATCTAACTAGTCCCTAATATGTAAACTATAAAATATTTATTGATATATTTGTAAAGTTAGTCATACATATATAATTAATTAATGTCGGTGATTTTTAAGGTAGAATATTTTTTTATTTTAAAATTTGGGCGAATCATTTTTAGAAAAAATGAAAATTGGCAAATATTTTTTTCCTGAAAAATAATGGAATATTAGCCCACCTGCGAATATTAGCCCCTAAAATTTTCCATGCCTAATATTTATTAATCATGTGAGTTTCTCATTCATTTGTATTTAAAATATTTATTCCTAGGCTTTACTAATCTCTTTTGTTTTTTATATGGATCCCTTGGCCTTGTTGATATCTTATGTTTTAAATATTTTTCCCTTAGATTCACCAATTCCTTTGGTTTATAATATTAAACCCTTGGGTTTATTAATTCTTTTGGTTTATAATATTAATAATCCCTTGCGTTTATTAATTATTTGATTTTAAAATATTGATTCTTATGGTGTATTAATTTCATAGGTTTTTGAGTTTAAAATATTTATTCTTAGCGTTTGTTAATCTCTTGTGTTTTTAATATTGATCCCTTGGCCTTATTGATCCCTTAAGTTTTTAATAATTTTCCCTTGGGTTTTCCAATTCCTTTGGTTTATAATATTAAACCCTTGGGTTTATTAGTTTTTTTGGTTTATATTATTAATAATCCCTTGGGTCTACTAATCTCTTCAGTTTAAAATATCAAATCCTATGGTTTACTAAATTCTTAGGTTTTTGGGTTTAAAATATTAATTCTTAGGGTATATTAATGTCTTGAGTTTAAAATATTAATTTTTTGGGTTTATTAACTTCTTTGTTTATAATACTAATATTTATCCCTTAGGTTTATAATATTTTTCTGTTGGGTTTACTAATTTCTTGGGTTTATAATATTAAATGATTTTGTTCATTTGTTCCTTACTTTTATAATTTTAATAATTCCTTTGGTTTATAATATTAAACATTTGGGCTTATTACTTAGGTTGGTTTACAACATTAATAATCCTTTGCGTTTATTAATCTCTTGATTTTAAAATATTAATGATTAGGGTTTATTAATCTGTTGTGTTTTTAATATTGATCCGTTGGCCTTATTGATCCATTAGGTTTTTAATATTTATCTTTGGGTCCACCAATTCCTGTGGTTTATAATATTAAACCCTTGGGTTTACTAGTTCATTTGGTTTATAATATTAATAACCCCTTGGGTTTATTAATCTCTTGAGTTTAAAATATTAATTCTTAGGCTTTATTAATTTCTTAGTTTTTTTAGTTTAAAATATTAATTTTTAGGGTTTATTAACCTCTATTGTTTTTAATATTGATCCCTTGGCCTTATTGATTCCTTAGGTTTTTAATATTTATTCATTGGGTTGACCTATTCCTTTGGTCTATACTATTAAACCCTTGGGTTTATTAGTTCTTTTAGTTTATAATGTTAATAATCCATTGGGTTTATTAATATCTTAAGTTTAAAATATTGATTCTTATAGTTTATTAATTTATTAGGTTTTTGAGTTTAAAATATTAATTCTTACGGTTTATTAATCTCTTGTGTTTTTAATATTGACCCCTTGGCCTTATTGATCCCTTAGGTTTTAATATTTATCCCTTGGGTTCACCAATTTCTTTGGTTTATAATATTTAAACGTTGAGTTTATTAGTTCTTTTGGTTTGTATTATTAATAATCTCTTGGGTTTATTAATCTCTTGAGTTTAAAATATTAATTCTTAGGGTTTATTAATTTCTTAGGCTTTTGGATTTTAAATATTATTTCTTATAGTTTATTAATCTCTTGAGTTTAAAATATTATTTCTTAGGATTTACTAATTTCTTAGGATTTTGGGTTTTAAATATTAATTCTTATGGCTTTTTAATCTCGAGTTTAAAATGTTTATTCTTAGGATTTTTTAATTCCTTGGTTTATAATATTAGTATTTATCCATTGCTTCACCAATTCCTTGGGCTTATAGTATTAAACCCTTGGATTTATTAATTATTTTGGTTTAAAATATTAATAATCCCTCGGAAGATTGGTAAGAGATATATACTTAATATAAATAATAATAAAATACTATTATTATGAAATTTTTAAATTATATTATACTTTGAGTTAAAACTATTAATATATTGAAATTTTTTAATATATTATTATTATTATATATTTTATTATTAAATAATATAATATTATATATATATATATATATATATATATATATATATAGTTAATTTTATTAATATATTATAAGTAAATATATAAAATATATTTTCCGGATGCGGATGTTTAGCTTTGTTGAGGGGCCACTAGGCCTGGTTCTGCTCCCAAGGCAGTTCACTTGGGGTGGCCACATGGCCCCCCATGGTGCCTTAAATGCTGCCTTCATTAACCATCTGTGATGGGCATTTAATCCTCCTCGCCGTCACCTTCTCCGCCTTGATCAGCGCATACGCTATCAAATGGAGCATTTCAGCTCGAATTCTCCAGATCGTTTTGATGATGGCCACAGACCTCTGTCGCCATTGAGCTCTCTCTACCCGGGTGGTTGTGCTACAGGTGGTGAACGAACAGCTACAGGTCGACGGTGCTCGTTGCATTGCTGCGTGGAAACCGTTCCGGGCTTCCACTACTCGCACAGTAATTTCTGTCCTGTTAATTTCAATTTTCAAGCTTCTCTTGTTTTTGTTGGTCATCTTACTCCTATACTTGCAGCTCCTTCCAGAGTTTGGTTGGATTCTTCTGAGAATTTCACCATGCCCAGGCTCAGGCAGAGAATGACTTGCAGGAGGGGTGCCTCTCGGGGCAGATCCATGGGCGAACGTCCTCTCACGCCCCCCCGTTGTTGACCCCCCCCCCCGCAGCCGCGCGGGCGTCCGCTCGTAATTCTTCGACCCCTCCGGCCCCCTCCGCAGATGTGTGCCCGCGCCACCGCGCCTCCTCTGTCCATGCCCCCGTCCCATGCTCCCACAGCGCCTCCTCTGTCCTTGCCCCAGCCTCACGCTTCCGCTTCCCCTCCTTGCCCTGGCAGTCGTTTCCTGAGACAATCCTCGCAACAAGCTGAGTTGCGCTTCGACGGTGCGTTTGATCGCCCTTCCATCACTGCCTTCATAACGGTTACCCTGCGCGAAGAAGTCTCCTTCCCTCCTGCTCCGCCCCTTGGTCCCTTGCAGACTCCTTCTGCGCCCGCCTTCGACCCTCCTTCTGGTCCTGAACCTGCTCCGTTCATGCCCTCTTTCGGCGTTCCACTTGCTCCCGTCCCTTCTTCCTCGGGACCTTTTTATATGCAGATGGAAGCAGGCCTGTCAGGCGAAGAAGAAGACAAGATTGCTGAAGCAGAACCGGAAGATCAGTATGGCTGCAGAATTGTGGAGGAGCAAACTGCTTCAGACTAATTGTTCACTCTCTTCCATGACCAGTTTTTAGTATGAACTCTGCTTTAGACTTTTTGCAAGGTTTTTAATTTCAATGATAACACATAGCAGATACAGCTGCATGCATATTTTGTTTTTCTCTAGTTTTATTAAGCTGAATGTAGTTGACTCTTCGCCGGTTTCCCAGTTCCTGGGCGGTGTAATCACTTTCAAAAGAACTGGTTTCCCGTTTATGGGCAGTTCCATATTTAGACAGAACGTGGCAATCAAGCCTGGTCTCAGGCTTCCTAAGCTGAGCCGTGGCAGTTTTGTAACATTATGTTCATAATAGAAATAGCGCAATTTAGCAAAAAAAAAAATATATAAAATATATTGGTAATAATATTCATAACTACATATTGGTAAAGTGCATGTGGTGGGTGGTGGTTATAGACCTATCAACTTATATCAACAATGTTATATCAATTACATTGGTAAATGTGATTGTGCTAAATAAAATGTGAGTATTTCTTTATTGTTTAAATAAAAGATCCAAAGTTCTAAAAATTGATAATCAGTACAGTGAATTCCCACTCCATAATAAAATTGTATGGTCTAATGTTCTTATTGTTTTGGGGATTAACATCCTTGAGCATTTGGACTCTTTTAACGATGCTTTCTGTTTTGGCATAATCGGAATTTTTTTTTTCAATTCCAGTATTCATTGCTTTAAAATTATGGGGTTTAATGAATGATTTGATGTTTGAAAATGTAATACCCAACTTAGTTTTGGCCACATATAAATTGGTCACTTTCTTGAGGGAATATTATTTTAAGAACAATATTTTTTATAAGAAAAATGTCGTAAGTCCGGTTCTTAATCTTGATTATCCAATTGCCTTTTTTGATGGTGCAGCTCAATGGGAGGTGTGCAAGTGGTTTTATCATATTTTTTTTTTCTAGCAACCACTTTATAAATAAAAGTTAGGGTAAGGCACTAATACTAAATCTAGGCCTTCATGTTTATAGCAAAATATTTGTACATTTACAATACCTATTGGTGGGGATGCCAGGATCATCATAAATTGGCTATTCAGGAAGTCTAAATCAAAATATTTGTACATCTACCATAGCTATTGGTGGGGATGCCAGGATCATCATAAATTGGCTATCCAAGAAGTCTAATTTGCAGGTTTTGAATCTGTCCTATTGGAATTCTAAGGTGGAGAAGTTGTTCTCGCAGTATCAATCTTCTTCTTTCCATGTCTATAGAAACTTTAACCTTTTGGCAGACTCTTGTAAAAAATGGGCCTTCAATTCAGCTGACTATTTACTTGGAAGAATGGCTTAATGGAAAAAGATTCCTTGCAGGTCTATAACAATTGTTTTAAGCTCTTATAGCTTATGTTCTTAGAATCTATTGGTTTTTTGTTTTTGTCTAGGAGTATAAATGTCGTTCAATAGATTGTTTGTGGATATATAAGTTGTTCAATATGTAGAGGGTACAAACTTGTTTTTATGTTGTGTTTCCTATTTAGATATATTCATAACAATTTTTGTTTTTATTAAATTTCGATCTCCATGATTATACAGATCTATCTTTTTGGTTTGTTGTCGATCTTTCATAACTGATCTTCAAAGTTTGTTGTGCTCGGCATGCTCTTTATGTGTATGTTTGATTCAACAATAAATGGAAAGATACTATTGTCCAAGAAAAGAGAGTTTGTTATTTCTTCGTTGTCTTGAACAACACCCAAATAACAGAGGTTCCACAATTTTGAAGTTGGCGACTAATAACATGGATACAGTAGAATAAAATGCAAAATAAACACATATATATTTGAAATATATTTTATTTATTACTGCGACGGTTTTTGAAGTAGGTGATACAATCCCCCGATCGGGGTGAACAGTTGGCAAGCAGGACAGTTCGTGGCAGGTTGACGGTACGCCACCCTCCCGATAGTTAAGAACCATGATGATCCACCGCCATCCTCCATCAATAGTTAAGGTGATCACTTGTGCGGGTTTAATGATGCAGAGATCCTGTCATAATAGTCTGTCAGCGCCCGGATCGGAAGGTTTGATTAAGGTATGTTTTCGCCCTCCTTCGTCCAAAACGCTCATGCAAAGCTTGCTGCATGCAAGAGCTTGGAAGGCGAATAGGAGGCGCGACCACCCTGTCAATTTCAAAACCGCAGTCTGGTATGTATTAACCTCCATCCTCATTTCCATGGAGCTTATAATTCATAGTAAAATCTGGCCGAGTTACTGTTGGATTGTTCGGATTCTTGTGAGGGTGTTAATGGTTCTTACTCCTCCAAAAACCCCAGTGCGTCCCTGTTTTCGGGACCCTCCCTCATTTTCTTGTCTCTGTTTCAGTATAGCGTTATCTAATTCCAGTCACAGATTCTTAAAATCTCTCTTTCAGAAGCGTTATAGTGTTTGTATAGGTCTGCCCCTTCTGTGTCTTTGGGGCCTCTGTTTGGGTTTCAGCATCCACATTAGCTGGGCGAAGCAGCCTCAAGCTATTCAGGGTTTGTTTTACCCCGGTCTTCGGGACTCTTCTGTTCATTTCTTTCCTTTTAACAGACATGCAAACGACATTGCTTGGTGGTTGTTGGGCCCTCAAACTTCTATAGTTCTTCAACTCAAAAAGGGTCTGCTGCATCCTGGGTTTTATTGGGTTTTCATGGGTTGTAAGTCTGAGCCCCCTGCATTCTCCTTTCTCTCCAGCCTTCTGGTCTGTTGCGCCCATTCATGTTTTCATGCAACCCCTACGCCTGCACTCAGGTTTACCATCATCCTTAAGGTTCTGCGCTCCATTGTCTGGGTTTGTATATTTCTCTACTGTTCATGCTCTGTATGCAATGTTTTATGGTGGATTTGCTCTACGAATTGCCTGCAGCTGCACTTTAAAACTGGAATTAATGAAAACAGAGGTGCCAACTGTACTCTAGTCATTACTCTGGTTATTATTTGTATGTATGTTCTTCTGAATAGGGACCAAGGCACCATGGGAAAACATGGTCTGCGCTCAGAAACAGCCAAGGGGAAGCAGGTGCAGCAGGAACCGGAGCCAAAGAAACGAGGAAGGAAAACAAATCAGGAGCATTTGGAAAATCTCGTAGTAAACTACATTCTGGGCAATTCCTCTCCAACCCGAATGCAAATTCGTGGCTGGGAAAGAGACCTACAGACAGACATGGAAGACACTGAGGCTGAAGCTGACATTCTAGATTTCATTCACGACCTTGGTAACACTCGAGGCCGCCTCAGTTTATTCAACCAAACCATTCATACATACTGGTTAGTGAAATGCCTTCTTGCTAAAGCAATCCAAAGTGCACATCCTCCAGATTTTAAAGTGCAACCAAAGACAGATTCCTTCCTTAAAGATTTGTTAGAGAAGATTGAAAGCCACCTGCAGCACATCAAAATTACCCAATATCAAGTAACTGATCGCATTCAGAGAATGGACGATAGGATGGAACGTATGGAGAAGCTGCTCCAACAGATGCAACAGGTGGACATGCCTGGATCGCATGCCAAGGATCCAGCCCCAATTTCATCTTCTGATGGATAGTTTTCATAGTTTTCATAGGATCTTGTCTTTTTGGAAGTATGGCAACTTATGTTATGTTATATGCCTGAACTTATTTTATGTTATCTGCTTGAACATGGTGACGTAGTAGGATAGCTAGTGAATGCGTTGTATAGGATAAAGAGACAATTTCAATTTTGGCAAGCGTACAAAGCACTTAGACGGCCAACAGACCTGGTTTCCTACGGGCAGGTTGAGGCCAAGTATAAATATTTTAATGTAGCCTGTCCTGCATTTATAAATAGAAAATAGAAAGGCACTACCTAACTTAAAAAAAAAAAGAAGTAGGTGATACAATAATAAAAATGACATTTGTTTCTTCTCAAAACAAATTAATGGCAAACACGCGAATCACAAGAATCTCATATTATGATGCTAATTGCAACGAGAAGCACAATGGAGCTATAAATTATTGTTCTAGTTACCAGTTGCGCACGAACTGCAGTCAAATTCTTGTGCCCTCTCTAAGATCTGAAGTCCTGAGTCGTAAACAGACCCAACTTTCCTATTTGTAAGTAGCGTGTTGTATCCAGAGCGCCCCACCCAACTTCCGTCGAAGCCTCTCGTAACGAACAAGCGAAACAACAAGGGATTGGGTTCGACTTGACCTGTTAATGAATAACTAGGGTTTTCAATACCCCACACAGTATTGTAATTGCGCAGACTCATTTCACGCCAACTCTAGTGTCCTACCTGCATTGCATGCAATATCCCTCAATTCAATTCAGATGGAATTATTGGATACAGTCATTTAAGACAAATCTGTAAATTGTTTCTGAGCTGCACTATAAGATATTAATGCTAACGCCTTATTTTTATGGATTCAATTATTTTTTGCAACATTTTGTTATTTAAATTGGTTTTTTTTTTTACTACATATATGAATTCAGCACCCTGAAAAATTTCTAGAATTTACCTATCAAACTTGTGATTTTCATAAATTCCGGTGAGATTTTAAACCAATTAAATCCGAAAAATAGATCAAATTTTTTTTCAAAAAATCCCATTAAAAACAACAACTAGCATTATAAATAAATAAATCTTAATGCTATTTTTTAAAATAATTAGTTATATGAACCAAGGTTACTCCACATGGGCAACTTGAACCAAGGAAATTTATGTTTCTCCTTCATACAGACACTGGACAGCAAGATAGTCAGTGACTTCTTCTGTCTACTTTGATGGACATATTTTTCCCAGGATAATCGCATGGGATGTTGTAATCATATTCAAGTCATAAACAATTAAACACATATCCATCATATCACTTGCAAGAATTGAACCACAAATAAAAAAATAAAGATTGCCAATACAATCAAGCTTATATTTGTTTGAGTAATAATGCTTCTTCTTATGGAATTTTTTTTTGGATTCTTGAATTGGTGCTCATTGTTTCTACTCCACGTCTAGGCCAGCCCCCATGTTGAGAATTCAGTCGATTTTACCGGGGTGTGCCAAGCTTTTGAAGGTGGGAGAGTATAGAAGGAAATCTATCCTATTGTCCTCTGTAAAGTCCGTAACCACAACTTCCACCCCTGATTTGGTGCAAACAACTGAATTTGTGCATCTTATATTATTTTATTCAAATAATAATTCAAACCCAAAAAATTTAAAAAAAATTAGAGAAAAATTATACTACAATCAACAAAGAATTACACTACAAAGAATTACAGAGGAGAGAAAAAAAATATTACATTACATTTAAAAAATAATATTGTATTATAATCAATTAAGGATTGTTGGAATTTTACTCCCAACCACCGTCATGAATGAGAAGTAGCGTAGCCCACAAAATTCCATCAAGTTTGACAGCAGAGAAGGATAGCAGCAGATCCGAGAAGCTGGAAGCGTTTTCACGAATCCACGTAAAGATCAAATCAGAGTACCGAGCTTTAAACTCTACGTTTAATTCCATTTACCGCATTGACTTACCTTTTTCGTTAGGGGAATTTTGAGGTCTAAAATGGGCCTCCTAAGGAAATTATAAAATAATAGTGGAAATAATAAAATAATATTTGATTACATCATCAAATTTTAGAGGGAAAAAAGGAAAAACTACCTTTTCAACTTATCTCCCTATGTGTTTATTCAAATTTCGAGCGGAAATACTCGTTGGATGCATAATTCAATTTCTAATCCAAGGAGTACCCATGTTGCATACTTTTTATGGACCTTGCTACATGAAAAATGAAAAACACATGAAAAACTTGATTGCAAACACGTTTTTTCATGTATTTTTCATTTTTCGTGTAGCAGGGTCCATTGAAAGTATACAACATGAGTACTCAGTGGATGAGGAATTAATTTTTTCATCCAATGAGTACTCCCACTTGAAATTTAAGTAAAACCTTAGGGAGATAAGTTGAAAATACGAGTTGAAAAAGTAGTTTTATTATTTTATTATCTTTTTAATATTTTTACTTTTTTAATCCAAAAATGATGAATCATCCACCATGGTTGACATCATCATCTTGAATCCTAATGGTTCTTATAAAGTTTATTTTTTTGTACATTTTTATTAGGAGGCCCATTTTAGACCTCAAAATTCCCCTAATGCCTGCAGCGCGCAAATCACAAGTCTTTCGTTTTACCACTTAAGCCATTCTCCATATGTTGTTTTACCGTCGATGTGATATCTTGCAGGGCCTACCTTATACCTTACCGCATGAACCAAACTTTTTTTTGCATTCATTTTCCTTTGTATTCCGCATTTCGCACTTACCGACATTTAAGCCACCCGCAAAACGCATTTTTCATTGTTTATGATTGACCTTTCCGTAGCTGCAAGTTAAGATATTTAACATGCCATGCGATCGTACAATTGCACATCACCTTTAGAACCATTTATGTTTACCCATAAAGTGCCATAGCATATGTTGTTTGTTTTGTGATGTGATTGCGCCTTCACACATTACACCCGCAACCTTTTATGTTTATCCGTGTTCACTCCAGTTAAAATTTAAGCTTGCCAATTTGTGATTTGTGATGAGGATCCGGATGCGATGAGGACTCAAGCCAAATCACATAAAGTTTGAAGTTCGCTAGTTTGTGTGTTTGAGCGTGTTTTCACGTGTTTTCCTGTGTAATCCAGAAATACAGCCTGTGTGCTGACTAAATGAAGATATGGGTCTTGATCTAAAAGGAGTGTATTAGTTCTACTATGCTAAGTGTCCTTTCAGTAATATATACATGTACAATTTTTCTCCATATGTTTTCTTAAGGAATTAAAGTTTTAACCATGAAAATTAGATGAATTAGTGAACTTTAAGCATGTAAATAAGCCTTAAAAACACTGAAAAATAGTGCATAACAGAGTAAAAAATTCACACATAAGTTTTACACAGTAGGCATGATGAAGCAGTTCACCCCTCTTGGGCTACATCTGTTGGTCCAGCTCCCAATGGCATGTCCCTCTTTTTCATTATGCTCAAAATTGTAAATTACATATTTTTACAGGCCTCTAATGGATTTTTTCTTTGCACCAATGGCTCCATAATGCTCAAATTAGTCTAGGTAGACTCTTGTTTCACCAAATTTGGTCGAAAATTGACCTCCCAATGCATTTTTCCCAATGACAGCTAGAAAAGCTCCACTAAATGTGGAGACAGGCACTTAACTGCAGTTAATTTTAGTGGAAAGCCCTAAAATTAGGGGCGAACTCCAGAATGGTCAAATGGTTAAATTTAGCATTAAAGTTTAGAGGCGGGGGTGGTCACATACCGACCCTGCCATAACCTCCGCTCTTAACTGTTTAAAACTCTGTGTTATCAGACGAAACCGAGAGTGTCATTATTCTGCAGCCATAAAATTTAAAACTTTGAAACCCCCGCCATGTGACAGGTCTATTTTTCACCGGATTAGCCATTGTTTCAAAATCGACAACTGTAACATTAAATTAAACTCCTCACATGTGAACAAGTCTTCGCACTGACTGTCGGGGTTAAGGCTTAATAGCCGCTAGGTTTAAGCCAAGGTTCTAGCGCTTGGGTGCATGGAGGGGGTACTGGCCCTTCAAGGCTGGCTTCCCGGGCCCCCAATATGAAAACATACAAACCATAAAGTTGTACGACATTCATACATTGTTAAGACACAACGGATAGGTGATTTCATAGACGGTCTTTCATAAACCCTTCAAACAGTCCAAAATCCTCTGTACCACCAACAATCAACGACTCAGAACATGCCACGTGGCACCATCCCATTGGCTGTGAGAAAATTGGAATATTCCATAATATGCCTACTAACTATACCTGCATGCTGATTGGACATCCAGTCACAAAATTTTTTATTTTTGGGAAAACAAACAGAATGTGATATCTTCCTCATACGACATTAGTTTTTCGAACCGTTTACGGCACCAGAATCGCAACGACGAGACTTTTCAAGTTGCTTAGGTTTGGACCTATTTAGGGAAATTTAAATTTTGAGAATAACACATGATCTCTTGAACACACCTCCCCATTGGGAAGCTTTTGGACACCAAAATACTTTAATCACTTGTTCAAAAGATGAGGGAACAACTCCCTCACCTTTTCCACTTCCATCCATCTTGCCTTACTTGGTTTGCTACCCTTGAGCCCAATTCGAAGATAATAGACACTTCCCCTCTTAGAAGTGTGTGTCCTCTTGTCAAGGATAGAATCCTCCTTGAGCTCATCCAGAAATTCCAGCGAGAAATATTCTATTGATGGCAGCTGAATATCACTCCCTTGATCGTCAATCAACAAAGGCTCATACAAACATAAATTATCCACATTGACAACGGAATACATTTGTATATATGAATGCAAGTCAAGTTGAAATGCATTATTACAAACTTGTTTAATAATCTTGAATAGACCATAACGAATAGGCTTGAGCTTTTTACCCTCTCCTTACATCTTTTCTTTGCTTGTGTGCAACCATACTTCATCTCCTTCTTGAAACTTATGATCAACTCTATGTTTGTCATGCCTCTCCTTGTACTTTCCTTGACTCTTCTCAAGTTTCTCTTGAACTTGTTGATTAATAATCTGAATTTTCTCAATGAACTTTTGAGCTTTGTCAATATCACTATGCCCATCAATTGCAACATCCTTCTCATAGATGAAGTCTAATGGCGATTTCGGCAAATACCCAAAGTAGGCTTCAAAAGGTGAAGTATTTGTAGAAGAGTGCTTGGCCTGGTTGTAAATGTGTTGAATGTAATGCAGTTGTTCATCCCACAACTTGAGATGTTTGCTGCAATATCCTCTCAATAAATGCACAAGAGTTCTATTCACCACCTTGGTTTGGCCATCAGTTTGCGGAGGAAAAGAAGTACTATTTTTCAACTCTATATCCATCATCTGCCAAAGATTGGACCAAAAATTCCCAACGAACCTAGAATCACTATCATTAAAAATAGAAGTTGGCAAATCAAAATGAACCCATACATATTGAAAATAAAGTTCAGTAGTTTGTTCATCAGTAATGGTTTTCTTACATGGCATAAGTATACACATTTTACTAAATCTATCCACAACTACATAAAGATAATCATGTTGTTTTCTTGACATAGGTAGACCTCCAAAAAATTCCATGGAGACACTCTCCCATGGCCTTGATGGTACTGGTAGTGGCATGTACAACCCAATATTCATATTTCTAGGCTTTCTTGTTGCACACATAGAACATCCTCTTATGATACGTGACACACCATCTATCATGTGAGCCCAATAACAATACCTCTATAGATGTGCCACAGTTTTTCTTACCCCAAAGTGTCCAAAAATAAGAGACGAATGAGCCTATATCATGACACTAAGTCTCTATCCTTGTGGTATACACATCTTGCCCAAATGAAACAGCAAATTATTATGCATGTGATAATCATTTTCCTCAACTTGATTCCCTTCACCCAAGCTAGCATACACATCTTTAAAATCATTATTATATGCATATTGTTCTATGTAACTCTCATGTACAATAGAATCATTTTTAAGCAAAGTAGAAGTACTTATAATTGGCCTTGAAAGCATATCAGCAACTTTATTGAAAATACCTTTCTTTTACCTTATAACCAAGCGAAACTATTGAAGAAATTCCATCCACCTGAAATGTCGTGATTGTTGCAATTTTTTTTGTGACTGCAAGTACTGTAGTGGTTGGTAATCGATATGAATAATCATCTCTTTACCCATCAAGTAGTGTTTCAACTTCTTGACGCTTTGTACCAATGCATACAGCTCTTTGTCATATGTTGGATAATTGATTACAACACCATTGAAAGTCTTAGAATGAAAAGCGATAGGCTTACCATGCTGCAAAAGTACTACACCCATGGCATAATCACTAGCATCGGTTTGTATCTCGAATGGTTGTCTCAAATCTAGTAATGCAAGGACCGGAGTAGAACTGATCTTGTCTTTTAAAGCTTCAAAAGCTTGTTGTTGTTTGCCTCCCCATTGGAATCCTTTCTTCACACTTGTCACTGCATGCATAGGAGCTGCTATGGTAGAAAAGTTAACAATAAGCTTTCTGCAATACTGAACTGCGCTTAAGAAAATTTTTACCTCAGTTACTGATTTTGGAGTGGGCCAATTCACAATGGCTTCCACTTTAGAAGGATCAATTCTCAATGTGCTTCTTCCTACAATGTGTCCCAAATAAACCAGAGAAGTCTTTCCGAATTCGCACTTAGACATCTTAAGAAATAATTTCTCTTTCTTCAAAACATCAAGTACCCTTTTAACATGCTCTTTCTTCAAAACATCAAGTACCATTTTAACATGCAAGACATGCTCTTCTCTTGTTTTGTTGAAAACGAGTATATCATCTAAATACACAATCACAAAATCATCAAGAAATGGACACAAAAAATTATCCATCACACTCATGAAAGTCGCCAGCGCATTACAAAAACCAAACAGCATAACCAACCACTTAAAGAGTCCTTGTTTGGTTTTGAATGCAGTCTTCCATATGTCACTTTCTGCAATTCTTACTTGATAATATCCACTTTTTAAATCTAACTTAGTGAAATACTTTTCTTCTTTCAGCTAATCTAGAAAATCACCTATCCTTGGGAGTGGGATCAATTCTTTACCGTTATCTTGTTCAAAGCTCTAAAGTCGACACACATGCACCAAGTCCCATCTTTGTTCAGAATCAGGACTATGGGTGAACCGCATGGCGAAGTGATTGGCCTTATGAGTCCCTTTTCTAAGAATTCCTTGATTTGCCTCTTTATTTCAGCATTATCCATTATCGACATGCGACACATGTCGATGTTTGGAAGAGGAAAATCTTGTTGAAACTGAATCTCATGTTGAATCTCCCTTTTAGGAGGCAATCCTGTTGGCTCTTAAAATATCTCATGATGTGCATCAACTACATCATATAAACCTAATTTCAACTTAGGATCACAATCTTCAAATGAATCATGATTAACATCAGCTTTAGGCTTAATCATTATAAGAACAAAATTCTTACTTGAATTCACCGGCCTTTTTACCTATCCAACACTTACCATTGCAATATTTGTCTTCTTGCGATGTGTTCTAACAATGTACTCCTTTCCATATTTGAATAGTTGGTATTTTTTCTCATGGTGATGGAAGATAGCTTTGTTGTCATATAAGTAAGGACTTCCCAACACAACACTTGTAATTTCAAGTGGAACCACATCTAATTCAACTATGTCAAAAAAATTTGTAGTTATTGCAAAGCGCAATATGCACTTCTTTGAAACTTGTAAAATTTCATCCTTACAAATCCACCCAAGTGGATATAGTTTTGGATGTTGAATGGTCTCAAGATTAAGTTTCTTGACCAAGTCTTCAGAGATTAAATTCGCTTGAACCACTGTCAAACATTGTATCAATCTTGGTATGTTTGGATATGACCCTCACATGAAATAGTTCAATTCTCTCTTCTTCATTTGGAGCTTCTATGTGACAATTTGAAGTAATAGTACTGGGTTTTGTTTCAATTTATTTACCCTTCATGTTTTCCAATCTCATGGCTGTAAGTTTAGTTTCATCACTTGAATCCTCTCCTAAGTCATGTTGAGTTGTAGCCGCACTTTTCTGCTTCCCTTTGTTTTTGTTAAACTTGGGTCTTTTTTCAGGATGTAATTTCCAACAATTTTTCTCTTCATGGTCATCTCTTAAAAAATGTTTACAAAAAACTTTCTCTCCCTCTTTTTTGACAGATGCATTTTTTTTTCCTTTTCCTTTTGAGGTATTCTCTTTTTTTTTCCTCTTAAAGGTTTGTTTCTTCCCTCTTCAAAAGTATTTTTCCCTCTAACTTCTAGATGTGTGGCTTGAACACATACCTCATCTAGACTTGTAGGATTAAACATGAGGATAGTATGTCTAAGGTAGCTATGTAATCCCCCTATGTACTTGAGCAAAGTATCTTGACTCTGCAAATCTAGCCCTAATAACATAGCTCTTCTCCTAAATTCTTGGGTGTAGTCTTGTACATTTTGTCCTTTCACTTGTCTAAAATTTTGCTAGTTCATTATGGACTTTTGCATGTGAGCTAATGGATAAAACTATTGTTTTATTGCAGTAATGAAATCAGTCCATGATAGAATAATCTTACCATGTTTTTTTATCTCCTCCTTTGTCTTGGCTTCCCACCAAACAAGAGCTGCACCTTCCATCCTCAATGAAGTTAGTTGGATTTTGGTGTCATCATCATGAAGGTTTTGAATTCTAAAATAGACCTCCAATTGCCTAATCCAATTATCAAGTTTTTCTGCATTGACTTCACCATTAAACATTGGCAATTCAAACTTAACATCAAGTTTTAGAAAAGGACTTTTACCAGTGTTCTTTGACTTAGATGGCTGATGTACTGAATATGAAGTAGAGAATGATGAGGATGAAGATGAGGTTGATGATGGTGATGGTGACTTTCCACTGCCTCCATTTCCTCCATTGCCCTTCTTTCATTTATCTTCATCATTTTGGCCTCCTGATGATCCCTGACCTTCCTTGTGAAGTTTGGATCCTTCTCCTTCTAGTATTTCATTCCTTTCTTGATAAAGGACTCTCACCATTTCAGTCATGTCAAGGAATGCTTTCCTGAACACTCTTTCTTCCTCTTTTGGATCCATCTCTTCATGGGTTTCTTCTTCTCCTCAAGGCATGCTTGATGTTGCTTCTGCTTCTCTTGGAGGTGAGCTAGGTGGTGGAGAATGTGGAAATCTTGCCCTCCTTTGTTGTGTCTCACTTTGAGAACCTCTTGCTTCCTCCAATTTTCCTTCTCCTCTCTTAAGCTTGAGCCTAGTAAGCATGAAAACCTTTACAAACAGTTAACAAATCCTTGCACATAAAAACACCATAGATTAAAACTCTAGCTCTGATACCAACTTGATCTAAAAGGAATGTATTAGTTCTATTGTGCTAAGTGTCCTTTCAGTAATATATACATGTACAAATTGTCTCCATATGTTTTCTTAAGGAATT
Source organism: Pinus albicaulis (assembly GCA_034641835.2). NCBI lineage: Eukaryota > Viridiplantae > Streptophyta > Pinopsida > Pinales > Pinaceae > Pinus > Pinus albicaulis. The sequence goes on along the minus strand of CM076577.1, from coordinate 971,590,250 downwards.
AAAGTTTTAACCATGAAAATTAGATGAATTAGTGAACTTTAAGGATGTAAATAAGCCTTAAAAACACTGAACATCAGTGCATAATAGAGAGAAACATTCACACATAATTTTTACAAAATAGGCATGATAAAGCAGTGCACCCCTCCTGGGCTACATCTATTGGTCCAGCTCCCAATGGCATGTACCTCTTTGTCATTATGCTCAAAATTGTAAATTACATATGTTTATAGGCCTCTAATGGTTGTTTCCTCTGCACCAATGGCTCCAGAATGCTCAAATTAGTCTAGGTAGACTCTTTTTCACCAAAATTGGTCGAAAATTGACCTCCCAATGCATTTTTCCCAATGACAGCTAGAAAATCTCCACTAAATGTGGAAACATGCACTTAACTGCAGTTAATTTTAGTGGAAATCCCTAAAATTAGGGGCGCGCTCCAGAATGGTCAGACGATTAAAGTTAGCATTAAAGTTTAGAGGCGGGGTGGTCACATACCGACCCCATCATAACCTCCGCTCTTAACCGTTTAAAACTTTGTGTTATCGGACGAAACTAGGAGTGTCATTATTCTGCAACCATAACATTTAAAACTTTGAAACCCTGCCATGAGATAGGTCTATTTTCAGCCGGATTAGCCGTTGTTTCAAAACTGACAACTGTAACATTAAATTAGACTCCTTGCATGTGAACAAGTCTTCGCAGTAACCACCGGCGTTAAGGTTTAATAGCCACCAAGTTTAAGCCAAGGTTCCAATGCTTGGGCGCATGGAGGGGGGGTTGGCCTCCCAAGCCCCCAATACGAAAACATAAAAACCATAAAGTTATGAGGCATTCATACATTGTTAAGACACAACATATAGCTGAGTTGGTAGACGGTCTTTGCTGCGGGCAGGAGGTCACGGGGTCAACCCCCTCGACTCCATAAAATTTTGATACACGCTCTTGAGGACACGTGGTGGCCTCCAAGCTGGCCACGTGTCGCTCATCCATTAGTCAATCATAAACCCATAAAACGGTCCAAAATCCTCCATACCACCAACAATCAATGGCTCAGAACATGCCACACGGCACCATCCCGTTGGCTATGAGAAAAATGGAATATTCCAAAATATGCTTGCTCACTATACTTGCATGCTGACTAGGCATCCAGTCGCAAAATTTTTGTTGTTTGGGAAAACGGACAGAACGCATTATCTTCCTCATACAACATCATTTTTTTGAACCATTCACGGTGCCGGAATCGCAACTATGAGACCTTTCCAATCGCTCAGGTTCAGACCTGTTTCGAGCACTTTCAATTTTGAGCATAACACATGATCTCCTCATCAGGTCTTTTGACATCCCAAGGACAAATGTTGTTGAACGTTCGTTCACAACATTGAAGTAGCATTGCTTAGAATTAGGTTTTCAAGATTCGGCCATTTTGTATAACTAATGTAATTTCATTATGTTTTTCAAAGAGAGAGAGAGAGTGATGGAATAGAAACAGAAGTTTGTTCCTCTCCTGTGTATCGCTTCCTATGTATTGACTATTAATTTCCGCATATTGTTTGTAGTCTCTATGTTTGGGGAAATGAATTTCCTCTGTCTGATTGTATTCATAATATACAACATGGTATCGAAGCAGGTCTAGGCTCTCAGTGGAAGACGCACGAGCTTGCTCTTCACTACAGAAGTTGTAAGATTGGTTTGAGAAGCTGATTTCTCCAGTAGTGAGAAAGCTTCTATTTTACACAGTCAAGAAGATTGTTTTGTTTAACACACTCACGATGGCAGGAGCAGGCACCAGGCTGAAAAATCCCCAACTACCACAATTTAATGGGAAGAATTATGATTATTGGGCCATTACAATGAGAGTCGTGTTTGCTTCACAAGATATATGGGAGATGGTGGAACAAGGTTTCCAAGAACTAGCAGATGCAGCAGTGTTGGCTACTTTAACAGCAGCAGAAAGAGACTTTTTGAGAGATAATAGGAAGAAGGACTCCAAAGCCCTCTTCTATCTCTATCAAGCAGTAGACGAGAGTATTTTCTTAAGGATTGCAGCAGCAAAAAATTCCAAGGAGGCATGGGATATTCTCAAGACAACCTATCAAGTCATGGAGAAGGTGAAGACAACAAAATTAAAAATGCTGAGTAGAGATTTTGAAACTCTTTGCATGAAAGAGTCTGATAACATATACTCATTCTTCACACATGTAATTGGTTTGGTTACCTAGATAAGGTCCCATGGAGAGACACTTTAGGAAATAAGAATAGTGGATAAAATCTTGAGAAGTCTACCCTCAATATTTGATGCCATAGTAGTGGCAATAGAAGAGACAAAGGATCTATCACAATTTTCAGTGGATGAACTTTGTGCATCCCTGATGTCTCATGAACATAGATTGAACAGAACAATGAACTCCTCATTGGAGCATGCCTTCAAGACACAAATGTCTTTTGGTCGAGGTAGAGGTAAAGGAATATCAAACTACCAAAGAAGAGGAAGAAGCCCACATACAAGTGGAAGAAACAACCCTGCAAGCACAAATGGAAGGGGAAACAACCAGAATCAAAGCGAAGGCTCAAGTCAGAGTCAAGCACAAGGACAAAGGTATGATAAATCCCAAGTCCAATGTCATTATTGTAAAAATTATGGGCATTATGCCAATGAATGTAGAAATAAAAAAAATGACATGAATAATAGGAAAAATGTTAATTTTGCAAAATAAGATAAGAACCACAGTAATGTGCTTTTAACATGTAATGTAGCACAAGAAAAACAAGAAGATGTATGGTTCTTAGACTACAACCACATGGTTGTAAACATAGCAGTGTTTTCCAATATGGATGAAGATGTGAGGTCTAAAGTGACAATGGGGACTGATAGCAATTCTATGTCAAGGGAAAATAAAGAGTATCTATACTCACAAGGAAGGGAGAAAACAAGTTTGTGCTAGATGTATATTATGTACCTAGCCTGAAATGTAACCTTTTAAGCATTGGATAGCTCGTGAATAAGGGCTACAATGTGTTTTTTAAGAATAATGTGTGTACTATCATGTACATACCCCCAAGTAAAAGGGTCATTGCAGAAGTGCACATGACAAAGAATAGGATGTTTCCTCTCAAGCTTAGAACAGACTTGAAGGAAGGAGGTGTGGTAGCAGCAATCACACAAGAAGTCTTTCAAGAAGAAGTGAAAGACAAAAACTGGTTATAGCATTTGATATTTGGACATCTCAATTTTGGAGGTTTGAACCTCTTGCATAGAAAGGAATGGTAAGAGGAGTACCACTCATAGAGAAACCAAACAGCCTATGTGAAGGTTGTATCTTGGGCAAACAACACAGAGAAGAATTCCCAGCAGGGAAGAGTATAAGGGCAAAGGCACCCTTAGAGATTGTCCACTCAGATTTGTGTGGACCAATGCAAACAACATATTTAGCTGGCAGTGTTTATGTTTTGACATTCATAAATTATTACACTAAAAATACATGCGTGTATTTCTTGAAACAAAAGGGTGAAGTGTTTGAAAAGTTCTACCACTTCAAAGCACTTGTTGAGAAGCAGAGTGGGAACTACATCAAAGTGTTGAGAACCGACAAAGGTGCAGAATATATCTCCAAATATTTCCTACGTTTCTGTAGGGAGAATGGCATACAAAAGCAGTTTACCATAAGGTACACACCATAGCAAAACATTGTTGTAGAAAGGAAGAATAGGACCATCATGGACATCGTCAGAAGTATGTTGAAAGAAAAACATTTTCCAAATGAGTATTGGGCTGAAGTTGTTAATTGTGCAACATATATTTTGAATAGATTCCCAACCAAAGCTGTTATGAACAGAGTTTTAGAATAAGCATGGAGTAGAAAAAAGCAGTTTGTCATTCACATGAAAGTATTTAGATGTGTGGCTTATGCACATGTCCCAGATCAACTAAGGAAGAAGTTGGATAGCAAGGGGGAGAAGTGTATCTTTGTTGGATACAATGATGAGTCCAACGCATACAAACTCTATAATCCATCCACCAAGAAAGTTATAATCAACATAGATGTGCAATTTATTGAAGAAGAAGCTTGGAATGGAAGCTTAGAGAAAAAAAATAGATGTGAAGACATGTGTGTCTCACGAAGAGCAAGAGGAATGCACAGCAACAAATAATTCCTCCACGATGGTTCCTCCTCAACCTACACAAGCACAGCAGAGCACACCACAAGCAAGAAACATAACAACCTTGAGAAATCAAGGAAGTGCTTCTCCAAGCACACCACAGGGATTAGAAACTCCCTCGAGTTCAAGTGGAACTCCAAGCACACCAAGAAGACCAAAATTTAGAAATTTGAGTTAAATTTATGAGCAAGAAGTTGATAATGATAATGGTATGAATTCTTTATTTGCTTTGTTTTGTCATGTTGATGACCCAATCCATTTTGAAGATGCAGTAAAAGAAGAAAAATGGATTGAAGGAATGAATGAAGAGATTGGTGCAATTGAAAAGAATAACACATGGGAGTTAGTGGACCTCCCACAAGGTAAAGAAATCATAGGAGTAAAATGGGTCTATAAGACCAAGAATAATGCTGAAGGAAAGATTGAAAGGCTCAAAGAAAAAAAATTTGTGAAAGGATACAAGCAGCAACAAAGAAGAGGCTATGAAGAAACCTTTGCACCTGTTGCAAGGATGGAGACAGTCTAGACAGTGTTGTCCATAGCAGCACAACAAAAGTGGAAAGCCTGCCAAATGGATGTGAAATCAGCATTCCTGAATGGAGTGTTGAAATAGGAGGTATATGTTGAACAACCTCCAGGCTATGAAATTGAAGGGCAAGATCACAAAGTGTGCAAGTTGAAGAAATCTCTTTGTGGGATGAAGTAAGCACCAATAGCATGGTACAATAGAATTGATGCTTACCTAACAGGAAATGGGTTTGAAAAATGTGATGGTGAACCCACACTCTACATTAAAGAAAATGATGGTAAGATCCTTATTTTTGTTTTATATGCAGATGATTTAATTTTCACAGGCAATGAAGTTTCTCTTATTGCTGATTTTAAAGCAGTCATGAAGAGTGAATTTGAAATGAATGATTTGGGTTTATTGAGATACTTCTTGCGCATAGAAGTAAAGAAAAATGGAAAGGGAATTTTTATTTCCCGAGAAAAATATGTTGTAGAAGTTATAAATATATTTAACATGCAGCACAGCAAAATAGCAGTAACTCCAAATGTCATGGGGTTAAAGTTAAGCAAATAATATTGTAGCAAGAATGTCAATCTGACATTGTATAAGAGCATAGTTGGCAACCTCTTGTATTTGACTACAACTAGGCCTGATATTATGTATGTTGTAAGTTTAATTTCCAGATTCTTGGAGACACCAAAGGAGACACATTGGCAAGCAGCCAAGAGAATATTGAGGTATGTGAATGGAATGAAGGAGTATGGTGTTCTATAGTCCTCAACTGATAATTTTAAATTGATTGGTTACAGTGACAGTGATTGCATTGGAAGAGTATATGATAGGAAGATCACATCTGGGTATGTGTTTCATTTGAAATCGGGAGCCATTTCATGGGCTTCCAAGAAGCAACCAATAGTTGATTTATCAACAGCAGAAGCAGAATATGTGGAAACAATAGCAGCATCATGCCAATCAGTATGGATGAGAAGGATGTTGAGAGATTTATGTCATGAGAAAGACAAGGGAACCACAATTTATTGTGATAATAGCTCAACAATTTCATTATCAAATAATTTTGTTTTCCATAAGAGAACAAAGCACATAGATGCATAATATCATTTTATAAGAGAATTGGTTAACAATGGTGAGACTGTTTTGCAGCACTGCAGGACAGAGGAACAATTTGCTAATATCCTCACAAATCCATTAGCACGTAAGAGTTTTGAGTATCTCAGAAAATGTCTCGGAATGATCGATCGTGACAGTTGTGATTAAGGGGGAGTGTTGGAATTTTACTCCCAACCACCACCATGAATGAAAAGTGGCGCAACCCACAAAATTCCATCAATTTTGACATCAGAGAAGGACAGCAGCAGATCCAAGAAGTTGGAGGCATTTTCATGAATCCACGTAAAGATAAAATCATAGTATCGAGCCTTAAACTCTGCGTTTAATTCCATCTACCGCATTGACTTACCTTTTGCCTGCAACATGCAAATCGCAAGTCTTTCGTTTTACCACTTAAGCCATTCACCATATGTTGTTTTATCGTCGATGCAATATCTGGCGGGACCTACCTTATACCTTACCGCATGAACCAAACTTTGTTTTGCATTCATTTTCCTTTGTATTCCGCATTTCACACTTACCAACATTTAAGCTGCCCACAAAGCGCATTTCACATTGTTTATGATTTACCTTTCCGCTGCCGCAAGTTAAGATATTTAACGTGCGATGCGATCGTACTATCGCACATTGCATTTGAAACCATTTATGTTTACCCATAAAGTGCCGCATCATATGTTGTTTGTTTTGCGATGCGATCATGCCATCGCACATCACGTCTGCAACCTTTTATGTTTATCTGTGTTCGTGCCAGTTAAAAGTTACGTTCATCAATCTGCGATCTGCGATGAGGAACCGAATGTGATGAGGACTCAAGCAAATCACATAAATTTTGAAGTCCGCCAGTTTGTGTGTTTGAACGCGTTTTCGCATGTTTTCCTGTGTAATCCAGAAATACGGCCTGTGTGCCGACTTAATGAAGATATGGGTCTTTTGACAACCCAAGGACAAATTTTGTTGAACATCCATTCACAACATTTTAGTAGCATTGATTAGAATTAGGTTTTCAAGCTTCGGCCGTTTAGTATAACTAATGTAATTTCACTATGTTTTTCAGAGAGAGAGCGAGTGATGGAATAGAAACAGAAGTTTGTTTCTCTGCTGTGTATCATTGCATGTGTATTGACTGTTAATTTCCACATATTGTTTGTATTCTTTGTGTTTGGAGAAATGCATTTCTTCAAAATTTACAACAAGGATTACACTAAAAATGTCTCGACGAAAATGTTAGAGGAATTCAATATATTTCCATGAATTAAATTTAATTTAATGAATAAGTTTTCCATAAAAAACAAGTTTAATTAAATGAAATCATTAGCATTCTAGTAAGCACAAATCCTTTGCCTCCCCTATATACTTTGGCACTTGCAGTTGCCACTGACAACTTTCCACCACTCATGATATCTGTAGCAAACGACCCATCAAACGAGCCATCGTATCCACATTTTCCAGCTACAATAATGGAGATACTAACTAATTAAACCAATGAAAACCAGAACAAGAACAAACAAATTAAACCAATGAAAACCAGATATTAATGTAATACTAACTAATGCTACATCAGTTGTCAAAACCAAACCAAGCATAGTCTATAGACCAGATCTTATGCAATATCAGCTTATATCACATTGTCTATAACAAAAAAAAAAAAAACCCCAAACCATAGAGAGCCTACACCAGATCTTTATGTGATATTAACTTCTACTGCATCAGCCTTCAAAAACCAAATCACACTAATTATTTTTTATCCTTTTCGTAGATTTTCAGAATATTTAAAAATTCATGTTAATAAGAATAATGTTAATACGTTTGTCTCATTTTTATTCATTTGATTCTAAAATATTCCCAAATCAACCCAAAAAATACAAAAACGAAATTAATATCTTGAGCTCACTTCTATTTGTTTGATTCTATATCAAAAAAAATTTAATTACAACCACACCAGCTACTCTATATAATTATGATAAGTATATTGTATCAATTCTCCAAACGGAATCCTATGTCTGAAAGTGGGGAGATAGTCTATTGCATTCTTCTTGACGTTGTACACCGCAAAAAAGGAAAACGGGCAAACTCAGTACGCAGAGAAGAAGTGTGCGTTGAGCTCACTACGCAGGGTGGCTTTTATAGATAACGGACACCAATCACTTTGCTCTCTGGGAAATAGTCAAAATATTTAAGTGTTGTATTTGACTGTTGCACGTCGGATAGTCACGTGCAATAGCTGGGTTTCATTATTTGACTATTACAATTAATATGTATGCTTAACAAGTTTGTGTTCGTCAACATTACGGAAATTGCATTCCTAACTAATTTTTTTAAAGTTATATATGGTTTCTCAAGAACAATTGAACGAGGAGGTTTGGATTTTTTTTATAGTTTAAATTCAGAGAGATAGAGTATGTATGTTTTTATAGACTTAGTAGTCAAATAGCTGAGTGAAAGTAAGTTTTTAGTTTCACAAACGAGAAAGTATTATACATCAATAACAATAATAATAATCTTAATCTTAAATGTTTTTAGAATTAATTACATTTTAAATTATTGATTGTTATCAATAAACTAATATAATTTATCCTAAAAATAAAGATACTAATTAAAAAAATAAACATTATAATTATCAATTTATTAATATAATATATACTAAAATAAAAACTTTGTAGGAGATAAAGCAAAGAAGATTGTGATTTCTAATTCAAAACAAAGAATATTTTGATTTCTAATTCATTTACATAAAATATAAGTTTGGCCTTTTTATTATTGCTCATCACATGTTAGATATTTATATTTAACATAGTCTAGTAAATCAACTTTATAAAAATAGTTTTAGAATTGATTTGACAGTCCAGTTAACCAACTTTATAAAAATAGTTATAGAATTGATTTCCAAATGATGGATCTGATTTACAATGTAATGGTTTAAATGTTGAATACTGAAATTCCCTATTCTTTTACGGAATATAATAAAACCATGTATCGTTAAAAAAATTGAGCATTCTGAATCCAATTTCGGTAATAAATCTTTGTATTCCCTAAAACAAGGGATATTGTAATTTTTAATTCATCGATATATGAAAAGTAAAACTCTGACCAGGGACATTGTGATTTTAATTCAGTAGTATTTATAAATAAAACTTCTACATCTGGCCTGCGAACAACGTTGAATTTTGATAATCACAGGTTATCCATTTATATCTGACCATATTTAACAGCTGGCAGTGAATAAACTTTAAAAATCTGGTCAATGTTATATGCTGGCATTTCCAACTAATTTATCCAATTTACTATCAGTTACTGTAATAAGCATTATGTGCTTCCCAATTCATTTCGCATAGTATATAATAATTTTTTGTATTGGTTAAAGTAATGAGTATGGTAATTCCCAATAATGTATAATAAAATTTTAATATCCGAATAATGTTTAATTTTAAAAAAATTACGTATTTAAATTTAATTAATGTTTAATTTTGAAATTATTACATATTCATATTTAATTAATAAACAAATTAAAATTAACTAGATTTGTAAAAATGTTTAAGATTGTTAATATAAATTTATAAGAAATAAATTAAACGGGTTAATATCAATTTTTGAATTTATTAAAAATTAAAATGATTAATATCATTTCCAAGTTATTTAAGAAGGTTATAATTATTTTATGTTTTGGAGGATTTTGTTGGCAAAAAAAGAGGTTTCTGGGCAAGGCCCAGGTTCAAGCTTGAGGCCAACAAGGCTCTCGCTATAGTCTTGGACAACACCTGCATTTTCACCCTACTCGAGGGAGCAAGGAGTCTCATCCGAGGCGTGCCAGACCTTACTGAGATTAGAGGTTAGATCATTGGCGTCGAGTAAAGATTACTAACACAAATCATATTTATGAGCATACAGAAGACATATATGTATTTCAATTCTAAGAAGTAAGCTATCATTCATCACTACATGTTCAGAGTACCGAATTAAAAATTTAAAATAGGCATACATTCACCATAATCAATCAAGCATCAACCAATCCATAATATACAGCACAACGACAATCCAATTCCATTAACTTGGATCAAAACAGCATAAACATACTCCACGGAGTCTATTACAGTTCAGTTCAATACAAAAGGCTCTACAGAGCTCTCCCTAGGCTCTACTCTCCTATTAGCCTCTCTCTCTGACTGACTAACTAACTCCAGAGTCGCTTCTTTCCTGCCTATTTGTTCCTGCTGACTGACACTGTCAATATTTGCCCCTTTCGCGCTCGTCTATCCCCTTACGCTCCGCTACCTTCTATTTCTTCTTCGTCACTGGGAGTTATACTATTTGTTTCTTGTCTCCCATCTCTTCCATTTGTGTCATTATCTGTCTACGCCTCACCACCTGTCTTCCTGCTTTCCGCAACCGTGACAGCTCCCTGCCTACCTTGATTGCGTTCCGCCACCTATCTTCCAGCTCTCCGCAACTCCAAAACTATTATGTCCAAAACAAAGGCCCCAATAGGCCCTGATCACATGCTATTGACTCGTCCCAAGTCAATATTTTCCTGTTGTTGCGGCTTCTGGTGGTTTGTCGACTTCCAGTGTTGTCCTAGTTTCTCATGTTGCTTCTGTCTCTGTCTTTTCTTGTTTCGGTTTTCCTTGTTCCAACAAAGGCCCCAGCTCAAGAACCTTGTTCATTGTTTCTGTTTCGAGCTCTGTGAACTCAATTATGGCTTGATGCCATGCCTTTATCACAGGCTTTGTTTCATTGACGATTATGTCGGCCTAATTTGCATCGATTATCTGCGTCAGTTTGTTGAACACTTCTTGGATTTTGGGTTCTGCTTCAGCCGCCAGTTGCTGAATTGCATATTCCTTTTGCTTCACAGGTTGTCGTAGGTCCCTGAGAAGTTTCTTTATTGTTTTTTAATGTTCCTCAATGGCCTCAATTTTTTATTCAAGTATGTATGCTTGGTCATACAGTTGGGTTCTACTGACCAGATCTGTGGTCCCCCTGATTTCAAGGACAATCTTCTGCAGTTGCTCGGAAACTGGTTGTGCCTTCATTGTTAGAGAATTTTAGCATGCATGTAGTTGCTCCAACAGGCTGTATGCTTCCTTGGTTGTCATTCCGAATGTGTCATTTATGTTCTGCATTTCTCTTTGCCTCTGTGCTACTTTCTCGGCATATGCTGTAGAGGGATCTGGTAATGTTGGTCTTGCTGCCAGCGCCTCTTTCAGCTCCTGGTTTGCTCGTCCCAGGCTTGTACATGCCATTTTGACTCGAATGGATCTTTCGACCATTGAGCATGAAAAAATTTCTGCGGGCGTTGTGCTATCCAGGGTAGTGACGGTCGGCCATAGGCCTTTAAAGACATCTGTTACTTGGTCTATTTGCTACTGTAGGTTATCCTTCTCACCTTGGAGTTGATTGCGCTCATCAGTAAGCGATATAAATTGTTGTTGTTGCTACTCAAATATCTGCAATAGTCATTGTGTAGACCCTCTACTTGTCATACTATCGTCTAGATGAAACTGAACAGTTGGCTAGGTCCCCAGCTTTGCATGTTCTCACTGCTCGACATCTCTTGGCTTGGATGTCTTTCCCTAAGTGGTTATAATCCTGTGATTAGTTACCAGAGTGAGGTGTACTCTAATAGTGTTGATGCTGGCTTCGGAAATTGAGTAGACATGATGGGTAATAATTATGGATTAATATGGAAACTTTATTACGGTATGGGGGTTACTAATTATGGAAGTTAATTTTTAAATTCGGGTGATCTTACGGACTGAAAATGGTATGATGGGTCATTATGAGTGAATGGTGGTTGACACGCTTAGGCTGTGTAACACTGTAGACTCTCCCTCCCCGACCACAATTGGTTGTGATGTTGTCTCCACATCGCAATAGGGTGATTGTTGTCTTTGCGTGACTTTGCGGGTTTCTTATTGAGGATTCCTACTCTAATGGACTGAAAAGATTAAAACATAAACTATTCTCTGGCTCATCTCAGTTGCGAGAGAGTTATTAACTCTAATCTACTAACTAATATCGGGTGCGAGAGTTATTGAAATTAAAAGGATTGTGGTGCTTACTGATGATAGGGTTTCAGGCATGCGCCATTCACCCATCCTTAATGTATCTCTCCATCTAGTTGTGCTAGCCTGACCGCGCCTGAGTCTCTTATCTCTATGACATAATACGGTCCCATCCAATGCATTCTGAGCTTCCCCGGGAACCTCTAGAATTTGATGTCATAGAGAAATACTTTTCCACCAATAGTGAATGTTTTGTGCTTAATGTGGTGGTCATGCCAGGATTTTTGTCGTTGTTTTTGTACTGATTGATGGAAATCCGCCAGAAATCTATCTTCTTCAAGTTCCTACAATTCATGGAGGCGTGCAGAGATGGAGTCTTCCTCTATCATGTGTGTTGTTTGTTGAAAATGAAACAAGATGATGGAGCTTAGTGAAATGAAGTTGCCTTCACTAAGTGGGCCCGTAGGCTATTTTTGGCGCAAAGTCTATTTTTAGACATATGGAGCATGGTCTAGGAGTTGCAGTATGCTATTCTTGGATGATTGGTCGAGTTGGTAAAAATAGATGGACCTCTATTTTTAGACATACAGGTCGAAGTCTATTTTTAGATTGCCTGTCTAAAAATAGGTCAGTCAAATATTATTAGCCCTTAATAATATTTGGACTATAAACTTCAGTTTATCCTCTTGCAGCACTTCAGTTGGAGCTACGAATGTGGCCCATGCATCTGACAGAAGGAATTACGCTATTCCTAGGGGTTTGGTGAGCTCATGCATGGTTGACTTCAGTTAGAACTCAAGTGGCGGAGTTTGGTGGAGTTGATGAGACAGTTGGTGGAGTTGTGTTATGTTTAACTTAGTTTAACTAGTTGTATTTAGTTTAACTGGCTAATACACTAGAGATGAGTGGAGTGAATTAAATATTATTTAATTCACTAATTATTAACTCATTATTCAACTCAAGAACACATCAGTTTACTACAGTGCATGGACAGTTCAGTGAAGACCAGTGGAAGAGGTAGATGAAAGGGTGAGTTTGCTATTAGTTGCGACATTAGTTGTGCATGAGATTTGCACAATCATTGGAGGAGATTGCCCATGAGGATTGCGCGGTTGAAGCCAAGGAGATTCGAACTTGTATCTCTCATTAGACCAACTTGGATTGCGCAATAGAGGCAGGCAAATAGTGGATGATTTTTGAACCTGTGACTTGTTCAAAACTAAGCTAGTTTGTGTGTAACTTTTGGAGACAGTATTGAGTACTTGTGAGGAGTATTGTACTGAGATTGTTACATGTTCTCTTCTATTATAATATACAAAATAGCTGGGGGTTTTCAGCTATAATCTTTCCCCATTACATATTGTGTTTATGTGCGCATGCAACTGTTTCTATTTCCGCAAATTGGTGATCAATTGTAGAAGAGGTTATGTGTTATACATGAATTCGAATTAGTGTATGATCAGGATAATCTCAGTGGATAAATCTTCATTATTCAACAAATTTCTACATTGTTGAAGCAATTAAGAGGCTTGGTATGATAAAATCAACTGGTATTATTGTCTCTTTCCCGTATACCAACTAGAATGGAGTTTGATTATGCAGCCTCTTTATTGTTGTCTTGTATGCCCACAACGTGGCTGGTATTCTTTCATCCCAGTCATCACGGTTAGCATTACATATTTTTATTAGTCCTTTCTCCAAGATTTTGTTGAAGGCCTCGATGGTTCCATTTGCCTCAGGGTAGTACGAGCTACTCTTGTGGTGTTGTATCATAAATTTGTCCAACAATGATTTAATTGTAGCATTAATGAAATGTGTGCCTTGATCACTTGTTAGGCTCCTTGGACAACCAAACCTGCTAATGATGTTCTAAAAAATAAATCTGGTTGTCGTGTCTGTTGTACAATCTCGTACAGGTTCCGCCTCTGCCCATATTGTGAGGTAGTTAGTTACAGTGATTATATATCTTGACTGCGAGTGTCGCGTCATTGGTGCAATTGGTCATATGAAATTGACGGCCCATTTCTCAAATGCCTGCATAGCCCTCACGGGTTGCAGGGGTATCTCATCACGATATGACGGTCACCCAGTTATTTGGAAGACATCACATTTCTTCACATATTCCTTTCTATCTTTGTGCATGGTGGGCCACCATAATCCTGCATGTAGTATTTTCCTTGCGGTGGGTTTTGTACTGACATGGCCTCCTGCAACTCCGTTGTGACACTCCCACAAGATGTCTACTCTTTTGTGATCTAAGACACTTCGTAGGATATGATCCAGGCCCATTTTATATAACTGCCCTGCTATGAGTTGATATTTGGCCGCTTTAACTACTAGATGTCTTTTTTGGGTTGTTGTGTATTCTGATGGGCATTGTCATGTGGCCAAGTATGTCGCTATATGTTCTAGATAATCTGGGATGGATTCTACTCGGAAGATATCAGCATCTGGCATTTGGTCATCAAGCGGTCCCCTGTTTTTCCCGTTCTCCAATCTTGACAAATGGTCAGGACCAACGTTTAGCCTTCCCGATTTTACTATTATTTCAAAAGTGAATTCCTGTACTAGTAGGAGCCATCTACAGGTTCTGCCTTCTGAATCCAATTTATGTAATAAAACTTTGTATTCCTTAAAACAAGGGATATTGTAACTTTTAATTCATCAATATATGAAAAGTAAAACTCTGACCATGGACATTGTGATTTTAATTCAGTAGTATTTATAAATAAAACTTCTACATCTGGCCTGCGAACAACGTTGAATTTTGATAATCATAGGTTATCCATTTATATCTGACCATATTTAACAGCTGGCAGTGAATCAACTTTAAAAATCTGGTCAATGTTATATGCTGGCATTTCCAACTAATTTATCTAATTTACTATCTAATTGACGTTGTACACCGCAAAAAAGGAAAATGGGCAAACTCACTACGCAGAGAAGAACTATGGGTTGAGCTCACTACGCAAGGTGGCTTTTATAGATAAGTGACACCAATCACTTTGCTTTGAGAATCTAAATCTTGGAAACAGTCAAAATATTGAAGTGTCGTATTTGACTGTTGCACGTCGGATAGTTACGTGCAATAGCTGGGTTTCATTATTTGACTATTACAATTAATATGTATGCTTAACAAGTTTGTGTTCGTCAACATTACGAAAATTGCATTTCCAACTAATTTTTTTAAAGTTATATATGGTTTCTCAAGAACGATTGAACGATGAAGTTTGGATTATTTTTTATTTGACTTTAAGAGGATGTGTTTTTTCATGTGTTTTTTTTTTAAGTTATAAGTTCAAATTCAGAGAGATAAAATATGTATGTTTTTATAGACTTAGTAGTCAAATAACTGCGTGAAAGCAAATTTCTAGTCTCACAAACGAGAAAGAATTAGACATCAATAATAATAATATTAATATTAATATTAATCTTGAATGTTTTTAAAATTAATTACATTTTAAGTTATTGATTGTTATCAATAAACTAATATAATTAATCCTAAAAATAAAGATATTAATTAAAAAAATAAACATTATAATTATCAATTTATTAATATAATATATAATAAAATAAAAACTTTGTATGAGATAAAGCAAAGAAGATTGTGATTTCTATTTCAAAACAAAGAATATTGTGATTTCTAATTCATTTACATAAAATATAAGTTTGGCCTTTTTATTATTGCTCATCACATGTTAGATATTTATATTTAACATAGGCTAGTAAATCAACTTTATAAAAATAGTTATAGAATGGATTTCAAAGTCTAGTTAACCAACATTATAAAAATAGTTATAGAATTGATTTCCAAAGCCGTAGTCTAACTAGCCAGAGGAATCGCTCTGAAAATCATGAAAATTCCGATAAGATTTTCAGAAAATCCGGCAGGAATTTTTCTAAATCCATGTTATAACTATCAAAGTTTAATATTTTGGGTGTTCTACAGGTTTTTGATGGTGCTGAATCCATTTCCAATGCCAAAATCAGGATTCAAACACTGTTTCTGCAAGATTTTTTAAATTTTTTTGGCCCGGATTCCGGCCAATTTTGACCGTCCGGGCAATTCCTCCGGCTCGTTAGACGACTCCATTTCCAAATGATGGATCTGATTTACAATGTAATGGTTTAAAAGTTGAATACTAAGATTCCATATTCTTTTACGGAATATAATAAAACCATGTATCGTTAAAAAAATTGAGCATTCTGAATCCAATTTATGTAATAAAACTTTGTATTCCTTAAAACAAGGGATATTGTAACTTTTAATTCATCGATATATGAAAAGTAAAACTCTGACTAGGGACATTGTGATTTTAATTCAGTAGTATTTATAAATAAAACTTCTACATCTGGCCCGCGAACAACGTTGAATTTTGATAATCACAGGTTATCCATTTATATCTGACCATATTTAACAGCTGGCAGTGAATCAACTTTAAAAATCTAGTCAATGTTATATGCTGGCATTTCCAACTAATTTATCTAATTTACTATCAGTTACTGTAAATATTTGGGACAACATTTCTCTGGTGTGGAAAATCTCACTTCCTATGATTTTCACCACATATCCAAGACTTTAATTTCTCTCTTCCTTCAAGCTTGTGCTTCTCTACTACTAGCTACGACATATTTATGTTGGTAGCAGTGTTAACTTTCCTCTAAAATTGATTTGCATGGGATGGATTCTTACCTCCCCTCATTTATGAACCTGTCTTGGGTCAATTCTTCTTATTTCTAGTGTTGTTCCTCACCTTCAAATCATTCTTAATTTCTGCCCTTGGTTTTTCTTGCTCATAATAGTGCTTGAACTTCTTAATGACATCCTTCAGAGTGCGGGGTTCCAATAATTCAATTTTATCCTTGAATGTTATTGGAAGCCCACTAATAAATCTTTGAACCTTAGCTTTATCATCCCTAAGATATGGAATATATCTCAATAGTTCCAAGAACTTAGTGACATATGTTGAAAATCAACAAGAAAATGTGTCTAATTTATTTTTCCCTTAAATAAATTAGACAATAAATTGTAATTTTATCTCATAACAACTTGTATCAGTTAACTAAGTGAGATAGACTTAGCTAGCTCAAGAATTTCAAGTTGAGGGTCAATGGGGAGGCATGTAGAGTGATTCTATTATTTTGGGGGTCAAGTTGCAGTTAATGCACTAGTGTAGTGTGAGTTTAACTAGTTAAATCAAAATAGTTGAGTTAAAATCAGTTTAACTAGTTCTAACTGAGCGATGAGCTAGTGAGAGGTTAAGTGAATTAAATTAGATTTAATTCACAAGTAGTGATATATCAAGTAACTGATTATTTTCTATTATTAGTTGCATGTACGTCAAATTTGATGAAGACTCAGTTGAGACAAAAGTTAAAGGGAAGTAAACTATTAGTTGCATTATTAGCGAACTTTCCAGGTGCAGTTATAAAGCCACATGATGCCCATGAGGGATTGCACAGTCAAGGAATATTGGAATTACTATTTAATAGATATTTATTTTGCCTATGGAATGCGTGACCAAGGCAGGTTGAAGGTGGGATGAAAATTAGCTATGTGTTGGTCCAATTGTGCCTAGATCAGTGTGAGGCAATTGGTAGAGTGTATGAGGTTCTTGTGAGCACACATGCATTGTATTGTTTCATGATTCCTTGGCTTATTATACGATAGAGATAGAGGGGTTTTTAGTAGTTTCTTTCCCGAGGAAAATCTTGTGTTGTGTGATTGATTTACTTCTTTCTCTTACTTGCATGTGATTGAGCGATCGTGTTTTATATTCCGTAAATATTGTATAAGGATTCAATATCTTTTTTTAGCACATTAAATGATCAGATTGAATCCATTGGTGTAATTTATAGATGGTATCAAAGCGCTAGGAATCACAATAGTGGAGAAGAAATTGAGTTTGTCTTGAACAATATTCAAATTTGCAGATACATTCTTTGGAACTAACAGCTAACCAGGATGTGTTTCACTCCCTTTAGACTCGAATATGCACTCGAGGTAAATTCGAATTACATTGCATGGAAGGACAAGATGGAGGCATTATTGGAGGATAATGGGTTGAAGGATTTCATTGACATTGATATTCATGAACCCAATCAGGTAGATTTTGCACAACATGAAGCATGGAGGAAGAATGTCGCAAAGGCGAGGAGGATCTTATTATAGGGAGTTCAAGATCATATTGTCTTAAGTCTCTATGGAAAGGAAAATCAATATGCTATGTGGAAGGCCTTGACAGATCTGTTTCAAAGCAGTAGTGACCACAGAAAATTGGCACTCAAGGACAAGCTTAGAAAAATCAAAATGGAAAAGGGCGAAACAATCTAGAAATACTTGACCAAGTTCACTCAATCTCGAGATGATTTTGGAAGTGCTGGGATTACTGTATTTGATGATGACTTGGTTATCATAGAATTTCTAGGCCTTCCCAAGAGCTAGCATAGTTACTAGGACTCTATGAATGGGAGGGAGAAGTTACCAGATTGGGAGCGACTATGGTCGGATTTGGTACAAGAATAGTTTTGGCGGAATACTAGGGATGGATCCTCATCCAAGACTGATGATGAGGATAATTGTGCCTTGGCTGGTAATGAAAATAATTCCTATTCCAAATCCAAGACCAACAAAGAAGGCAAGAAGCGAGACATGTCAAAGGTGAAATGTTTTCACTGTCATGATCATGGAAACTATGCCACAAATTGTCCACAAAAGAAGAAAAACAACAATAAGGCTCCGAGAGCTACAGTGGGTGAAGCTTTGGCCTCACAATTTGAGTTGGAATTCTATCTCATTGCATGCATGGTGTCAATTGTGATGGGATGTATATGGTACTTGGACAGTGGATCATCTTTCCACATGAATTTCAACAAAGAACTCTTTATTAGCTTGGAGGAGAAGGATCTTCATATGCACATTGCGATGGGTGATGACGAGAGGTATAGCACTACCGGGATTGGTACAGTTACTTTCTAGAGACAGTCATGAAACCTTTCATATTAAAAGATGCCATGCATGTACCAGGTTTGAAAAAGAATTTAGTTTTAGTTTCTATCTTGGAGGATCTTGGATATGATGTGGCTTTCAATGAAGGAAAGGCGTTCCTTCGTCACAAATCCACATGACAAGTAAAGAATATTGGGGTTCGTGTGAAGAACCTCTACAAAATTGATGTATATGGTTGTGCAGCATTGAGCAGTAAAGCAGAAGAGGTGATGATTTTCGATACTAGTGAGTTATGGCACGGAAGTTTGGGTCATCTACACCTCAGTGCTTTGATGATCATGAAAAAAAATTCTATAGGTCTTCAAAAGGGTACACTTGCGCAGATAGACACATGCAAGGGATGTACCATGGGGAAGTATACAAAGCCACATTTGATGAGACGGTGAACTGAGCATCGACAATCCTTGAGAGAGTTCACTCATACGTGTGTGGACCATTCTCAACAGCTTCCACAAAAAATCACATGTATTATGTGATTTTTGTTGATGAATTTTCTAGAAAGTGTTAGATATTCTTTGTATAGAAGAAAGATCAGACGTTCTCCAAGTTTTGTGATTTCAAAGCATTGGTAGAGAAAGATACAGGGAAGAAGGTGAAGGCTCTAAGGAGAAAAAATGGTGGTGAGTATATCTCTAATGAATTCAAGAATCGTGCCAAAGAAGTAATTCGGAGAGAATTTATTGCACCTCATAACCCACAACAGAATGGGGTTGCAGAAAGAAAGAACATAAAAATTGTGGGAGCAACACGAGTTATGTTACATGATCAGGGCCTACCGTTGCAACTGTGGGCATAGGAATGCAGCACATCGGTATTTGTGCAGAACAGTAGTCCTCATTGAATACTTGGCATGAGTACACCAAAGGATGCTTTTCAGGTAAGAAGCCAGATGTTTCATATTTTAATTTTTTTTTCTCATCTGTCTATTTTCATGTGACCAAAGATGCCAAGAAGAAGCTAGAACCAACAACATAGGTTAGGATATTTATGGGGTGCACTACTACTCCCCACAACTATCGGGTGTATTTGTTGGCTAATAGGATGATAGTTGTCAGGAGAGATTTTAAATTTGATGAGGAGAAAGCCATGTGATTGTCCCTTGAGAGGGAGCTTGACTTGCATGTAGAAGAGGAACTCTTAATTCCAAAGGATGAACCTCAGGATGTGGAGCAACCACAAGCAAAGGATCACAAAGTGGCAGAAACCACTCATGCAGAGACATCCACCATAAATGGTAGGAAGTGCACCAGAGAGGCTGACATATTGATGCTAGATGCGATAGAGAATGTAGGTGCACCTATATCACAACATAGGCAGAGAATGTCCCCAGACAGGTATACTGGATACATGGCTCTTATAAGCGAGTGTATTGTGAAAGAGCCATCCTCTTTTGAGGAGGTAGTACAGCAACCTGCTTATATTCGATGAAATAAATTTCATTTAGATTTAGAGGCCGAAGACTTGCCTCCTCCATTCTTGGTGCTGCTATTCTCTTTATATGACACATTCTTCAGAATTTGTGTTATCTGAGATTGGTTCCCAAGCTTAATATTTTTCTCTGTTTTCAATTTCCTCGCCTCCTTATTTTTGGGTGCCCTTTCATCTTGGGGTTTTCTATTTCCCCGTTGGTGGAGTCTGAATACCATTTAAGCTTCTTCTTCACACTTCTTTTTTACACTTGAGAGGGCTCCTCCTCATTATCTTCCACGTCAGCCGAGAAAGCTTCTGTAATTTTACTCCTTTTAGCTGTGGTGGATTTTGGGGATAGAACATGACTAGATTGAGATAGATCCTCGTCTAGTGGTGTTTCTTCTTTCTCATTTTCAAGCGAAGTTCCCTTGTCCTCCTCATCCATGTGGGTTCCCTCTTCAACTCCATCTGCAACTAAAATATTCAAAAACTCTTGGACTAGAGCATCGAAGGGGTTTGCAGAGGAGGAAGAAATATTTTTCCTGGATGCAACCAAGGTTCTTGTTACTATTTTGCCTTTATTTACTCCTCTTCTCTAAGTATTCCATTGGCCCTCTTGGGAAGGGGCAGGTCCATCTCTAATCTGATCCTTGTTTTTCTTACAATATCTAGCGCAATGACAATAATCATGATAGGTTTTACAGGTTTTGAATTCGTCTTATTGAAAGTCCAAGGTGGAGAAGCTGCTCTCCCAGTTTCAATTTTTATCATTTTTCCATGTCTACAAAGAATTTAACCTTCTAGCAAACTCTTGTCAAAAATGGGCGTTCAATTCAGCCCAGGACTATTTACTTGGAAGAATGTTTTAATGGAAAAGACTCCTTGCAGGTCTATACTGGTTCTTATAGCTTCTGTTCTTGGAGTCTATTGGCTTTTTGTTTTTATCTAGGAGTATAAATGTCGTTCTATATATTTTTTGCGGATATATAGCATCTTCAATATGTAAAGGGTACAAACTTATTTTTATGTTGTGTTTTTTATTAACTAGCACAACCACATTAGTAAAAACTAATGTGGTTGATATACGCCAATAGGCGTATATAAAATAGATTTACAACCACATTTACCAATGTGGTTGATATACGCCGATAGGCCTATATCCACTACCTATCACATTAATTTATATATCAATAAATAAATATTATATATAATAAATTTATTATATTAACTTGAAAAATATATATTATATATTAATAAGAATATTAATATATTAAATATATTAATTATGATTAAAATCACAAAAATATTTTATGTATATTAATAATATTATAAAAATATTAATAATATATATAAAAAATATTTATTAATATATTAAAAATATTAACTATATACATACTATAAATTAACTTCAAATATATATAATATATATTAATATAAAAAAAAATATTAATAATATATAATAAATTAATATATCATAGATGGTTATATTATTAATAAAGCAAAAGAACTAATAATATATTAATAATATATATTCTATCATAGTTGGTTATATTATTATTATTAGAATAATATAAATATTAGAATATTTATTTATAATGATTATTAGAAATATTATAATCTAATATTTATTAATAAATATTATTAGTAATATTATAATATTATTTAAATTACTAATGATTTATTAAAATATTATAATATTACTAATAATCATTATTAACAAATATTTGAATATTTATTTATAATGATTTTTAGTAATATTATAATATTATTAATATTACTAAATAAATATTATAATATTATAATATTATTAATATATATTATTAATAATATATATTAATAATATTATAATATTACAAATAATCATTATTAATAAATATTTGAATATTTATTTATAATGAATATTAGTAATATTATAATATTATTAATATATAAAAAATATTAAATATATAATTTTAATATTATAATAAGTATTAATAATATATATTAAAAATATGTATTAATATATTAATAATATTAACTATATACATACTATAAATTAACTAGAAATATATATAATATATATTAATAGTATTTATTAATATAAAAATAATATAAATAATATTTAATATTTTAATGATTATTAGTAATATTATAATCTAATATTTATTAATAAATATTATTAGTAATATTATAATCTAATATTTATTAATAAATATTATTAGTAATATTATAATATTATTTAAATTACTAAATAAATATGAAAATATTATAATATTACTAATAATCATTATTAATAAATATTTGAATATTTATTTATAATGATTTTTAGTAATATTATAATATTATTAATATTACTAAATAAATATTAAAAATACTATAATATTATTAATATATATTATGAATAATATATATTAATAATATTTTAATATTACAAATAATAATTATTAATAAATATTTGAATATTTATTTATAATTAATATTAGTAATATTATAATATTATTAATATATACAAAAATATTATATATATATATATATATATATATATATTTTTTTAATATTATAATAAGTATTAATAATATATATTAAAAATATTTATTAATATATTAATAATATTAACTATATACATACTATAAATTAACTTGAAATATATATAATATATATTAATAATATTTCTTAATATAAAAATAATATAAATAATATTTAATATTTTAATATTTATTGATATATTAATATCATAGATGGTTATATTATTAATAAACTAAAAAAACTAATAAACCCAAGGGTTTAATATTATAAACCAAAGCAAGTGGTGAACCCAAGGGAAAATCCTTACCCAAAAAATTATAAACCAAAGGAATTGGTGAACCCAAGGGAATTGATTTAAATATTGAGACAATTGTTGTCGCAATGTGACGTTGGGGCAAGTATGACCATGGTTGGCCATGGGTGATTTTCATATTGAGACAATGTTTGTCATAATGTGTCAATTGATCATGGATGACATTGATCGATTATTCATATTATAAACCAAAAAAACTAATAAACCCAAGGGTTTAATATTATAAACCAAAGCAAGTGGTGAACCAAAGGGAAAATCATTACCCAAAAAATTATAAACCAAAGGAATTGGTGAACCCAAGGGAATTGATTTAAACATTGAGACAATTGTTGTCGCAATGCGACGTTGGCCCAAATATGACCATGGTTGGCCATGGGTGATTTTCATATTGATACAATGTTTGTCAGAATGTGACATTTGATCATGGATGACATTGATCGATTATTCATATTATAAACCAAAAAAACTAACAAACCCAAGGGTCTAATATTATAAACCAAAGGAATTGGAGAACCCAAAGGACAACCATTACCCAAAAAATTATAAACCAAAAGGAATTGGTGAACCCAAGGGAATAGATTTAAACATTGAGACAATGGTTGTCAGAATCCGACGTTGGACCAACTATGACCAGGGTTGGCAATGGGTGATTTTAATATTGAGACAATGTTTCTCATAATGTGTCATTTGATCATGGATGACATTGATCGATTATTCATATTATAAATCGAAAAAACTAATAAAACCAAGGGTTTAATATTATAAACCAAAGCAAGTGGTGAACCCAAGGGAAAATCATTACCCAATAAATTATAAACCAAAGGAATTGGTGAACCCAAAGGAATTGATTTAAACATTGAGACAATTGTTGTCACAATGCGACGTTGGGCCAAGTATGACCATGGTTGGCCATGCATGATTTTCATATTGATACAATGTTTGTCAGAATGTGACATTTGATCATGGATGACATTGATCGATTATTCATATTATAAACCAAAAGAACTAACAAACCCAAGGGTTTAATATTATAAACCAAAGGAATTGGTGAACCCAAGGGACAACCATTACCCAACAAATTATAAACCAAAAGGAATTGGTGAACACAAGGGAATAGATATAAACATTTAGACAATTGTTGGCGCAATGCGACGTTGGGCCAAGTATGACCATGGTTGGCCATGGGTGATTTTGATATTGATACAATGTTTGTCAGAATGTGACATTTCATCATGGATGGCATTGATCGATTATTCATATTATAAACCAAAAAAACTAATAAACCCAAGGGTTTAATATTATAAACCAAAGCAAGTGGTGAACCCAAGAGAAAATCATTACCCAAAAAATTATAAACCAAGGGAATTGGTGAACCCAAGGGAATTGATTTAAACATTGTTATAAAAAGTTGTCGCAATGCGACGTTGGGCCAAGTATGACCATGGTTGTCCATGGGTGATTTTCATATTGAGATAATGTTTGTGAGAATGTGACATTTGATCATGGATGACATTGATCGATTATTCATATTATAAACCAAAAAAACTAATAAACCCAAGGGTTTAATATTATAAACCAAAGGAAGTGGTGAACCCAAGAGAAAATCCTTACCCAAAAAATTATAAACCAAAGGAATTGATGAACCCAAGGGACTTGATTTAAACATTGAGACAATTGTTGTCGCAATGCGACGTTGGGCCAAGTATGACCATGGTTGGCCATGGGTGATTTTCATATTGAGATAATGTTTTTCAGAATGTGACATTTGATCATGGATGACATTGATCGATTATTCATATTATAAACCAAAAAAACTAATAAACCCAAGGGTTTAATATTATAAACCAAAGCAAGTGGTGAACCCAAGGGAAAATCATTACCCAATAAATTATAAACCAAAGGAATTGGTGAACCCAACGGAATTGATTTAAACATTGAGACAATTGTTGTCGCAATGCGACGTTGGGCCAAGTATGACCATGGTTGGCCATGCGTGATTTTCATATTGATACAATGTTTGTCAGAATGTGACATTTGATCATGGATGACATTGATCGGTTATTAATATTATAAACCAAAAAAACTAACAAACCCAAGGGTTTAATATTATAAACCAAAGGAATTGGTGAACCCAAGGGACAACCATTACCCAACAAATTATAAACCAAAAGGAATTGGTGAACACAAGGGAATAGATTTAAACATTTAGACAATTGTTGGCGCAATGCGACGTTGGGCCAAGTATGACCATGGTTGGCCACGGGTGATTTTGATATTGATACAATGTTTGTCAGAATGTGACATTTCATCATGGATGACATTGATCGATTATTCATATTATAAACCAAAAAAACTAATAAACCCAAGGGTTTAATATTATAAACCAAAGCAAGTGGTGAACCCAAGAGAAAATCATTACCCAAAAAATTATAAACCAAAGGAATTGGTGAACCCAAGGGAATTGATTTAAACATTGAGACAATTGTTGTTGCAATGCGACGTTGGGCCAGGTATGACCATGGTCGTCCATGGAGGTGATTTTCATATTGGAGATATGTTTATGAGAATGTGACATTTGATCATGGATGACATTGATCGATTATTCATATTATAAACCAAAAAAACTAATAGAAGCAAGGGTTTAATATTATAAACCAAAGGAATTGGTGAACCCAAGGAACAACCATTACCCAAAAAATTATAAACCAAAGGAATTGGTGAACCCAAGGGAATTTATTTAAACATTGAGACAATTGTTGTCACAATGCGACATTGGACCAACTATGACCAGGGTTGGCCATGCGTGATTTTCATATTGAGACAATATTTGTCAGAATGTGACATTTGATCATGGATGCCATTGATCGATTATTCATATTATAAACCAAAAGAACTAATAAAACCAAGGGTTTAATATTATAAACCAAAGGAATTGGTGAACCCAAGGGACAACCATTACCCAACAAATTATAAACCATAAGGAATTGGTCAACCCAAGGGAATAGATTTAAACATTGAGACAATGGTTGTCACAATGAAACGTTGGACCAACTATGACCATGGTTGGCCATGGGTGATTTTCATATTAAGATAATGTTTGTCAGAATGTGACATTTGATCATGGATGACATTGATTGATTATTCATATTATAAACCAAAAAAACTAATAAACCCAAGGGTTTAATATATATTATAAACCAAAGGAATTGGTGAACCCAAGGGACAACCATTACCCAACAAATTATAAACCATAAGGAATTGGTCAACCCAAGGGAATAGATTTAAACATTGAGACAATGGTTGTCACAATGAAACGTTGGACCAACTATGACCATGGTTGGCCATGGGTGATTTTCATATTAAGATAATGTTTGTCAGAATGTGACATTTGATCATGGATGACATTGATTGATTATTCATATTATAAACCAAAGCAAGTGGTGAACCCAGGAAAATCCTTGCCCAAAAAATTATAAACAAAGAAATTGGTGGCTTAGAAAAATTGATTTAAACGTTGAGACAATTGTTGTAGCAATGCGACGTTGGGCCAAGTATGACCATGGTTGGCCATGGGTGATTTTCATATTGAGATAATGTTTGTCAGAATGTGACATTTGATCATGGATGACATTGATCAATTATTCATATTATAAACCAAAAATAATAATAAACCCAAGGGTTTAATATTATAAACCAAATCAAGTGGTGAACCCAAGGGAAAATCCTTAACCAAAAAATTATAAACCAAAGGAATTGGTGAACCCAAGGGAATTGATTTAAACATTGAGACAATTGTTGTTGCAATGCGACGTTGGGCCAAGTATGACCATGGTTGGCCATGGGTGATTTTCATATTGATACAATGTTTGTTAGAATGCGACATTTGATCATGGATGACATCGATCGATTATTCATATTATAAACAAAAAAAACTAATAAACCCAAGGGTTTAATATTATAAACCAAAGGAATTAGTGAACCCAAGGGACAACCATTACCCAACAAATTATAAACCAAAAGGAATTGGTGAACCCAAGGGAATAGATTTAAACATTGAGACAATGGTTGTCACAATGCAATGTTGGACCAACTATGACCATGGTTGGCGATGGATGATTATCATATTGAGACAATGTTTCTCATAATGTGCCATTTGATCATGGATGACATTGATCGATTATTCATATTATAAACCAAAAAAACTAATAAACCCAAGGGTTTAATATTATAAACCAAAGCAAGTTGTGAACCCAAGGGAAAATCATTACCCAAAAAATTATAAACCAAAAGGAATTGGTGAACCCAAGGGAATAGATTTAAACATTGAGACAATGGTTGCCACAATGCAACGTTGGACCAACTATGACCATGGTTGGCGATGGATGATTTTCATATTGAGACAATGTTTCTCATAATGTGTCATTTGATCATGAATGACATTGATCGATTATTCATATTAATAATTTAAATGTTATTAATAATTTTAATAAACCTTAATCATGTTTGAAACTTATAGTTATTAATACAATTATGAACATTAATGTAATTAATGTAATTAATCATGTTAATATTATTAATAAAATGTTATTAATATTATTGTTATAATTTAAATGTCATTAATAATTTTAATAAACATTAATTATGTTTGAAACTTATTGTTATTAATACAATTATGAACATTAATTTTAAATAAACATCGTGAATATTGTATTAATGATGTTTTTAATAATATTATTATTATTATTATTAATGTTACTAATAATAATATTTCTAATAATAATTAAAATTTTATTTTCATTATTAATTAAGTGTTTAGTATAAATCATAATCATCATTATTTAAATACTAATTATTAATATTATTTTTATTGTATATTAGAATGTTAATGTTATTAATGTCATTTTTATTATTTCCACAATGTGACCATGATTATTTACCATAATAATATTCTTTAATGTTATTAAAATTAAAATTAATATATATAAATATTAATAAATTAAAATAATAATAATAAATAATATTGTAAATTAAAATTTGTTAACATTATTGTTAATACTAAATGTTAATGCTAAATGTTGCTAATATTATTTATTAATATTAATATTAACAATATTAAAAATAGCATTTTTATTTTCAAATTAATTAATATTAATAGTAAAACTTATTTGTTTATTAATATTAGTATATTCCTACATATTAATTATTTAATATCAAATACTAATACAAATTATTATTAGAGTAATATATATATATATAACAAAGTATAATAATCGTTAATATATTATTATCAAAATATTAATATTAATATTAACATCAACTTTAACTTTAACTTTATATTTTGTTTATATTTTATTTTTCTTAATTTGTTAACCTAGTTAAATTTTGTACATTTAAATAATTAACAGATCAATTTTTTTTTATCACTTTTAAAAAATAGATTTAAGTTAATTTAAAAATTCTAAATATAAGTTATATTTAAAATCTTATACTTTAAAATTGTAAATATAAGTTATATTTAATTCACATTGGAGGAATTACAAAACATATGTCAAATCTATATTGGAATTACAAGTCATTTCATACTCTAGAATGAATTTTTTAATTCAATTATAATTAATTTTATGTTTTTTTATTATATTTTTACCCAATTAAAATGTTAAAAAAGACATTACATGATAAATTTAAAAAAAAAAAATTAATTAAAAAAAATACCAACAAAAAACCAAAGTTCATATTATAAAATTAAAAAAAAATTTCAAGAGTATGGTCAAAATAATTCAAAACTTGATATAATTGATATACAATTAATTTGTAATTTACAGAGATTTATTGTTATATATAATAATACATTTTAAAATAAGATGATATAAATCTCATTATTATATACAAGTCCCTGCCTGGTCGGAAATCCTTACAGCTTGGTTGTAAGTGTGCGCCATTAATCGTTTGCAGTCCAAAGACCTGATCAATAGTGCATAGTGAATAGTGCAGAGATGATACTGAACTATAATGAAACATTTCAATGGAGTTGCTGCCTAAGCAGATGTAACTAATTCTCTTAATCTCGCTTCCACTTTTTTTACTTATTCCTTCGTAAGCCTCGATCTTTACAATAAACATTTTAAGGAACCATTGTTTCCTTACAGACTAATTTGGCGTGGGAACTTCTTAATTGTGAATTCTACCTTATCGTCAGAAAATATTTGAAGGCATTTCAATGGCACTAAAACTTTGATAGGAAGTATTAGTTGTATAAAAATATTTCTCAACTTATCATAATTGTGTTTTAAAAAATATTTATGAACTCACCATAATTTAAGTTATAATATGTCGTCTCGCTGGATAAATTTGATTATTTTTATGGCACCTTGCTAGAATGATTATTCTCCCTAAATTGCTTATTAAGTCTTGCTTTAGCCTTCACCTCAATTTACATTCCCATAACTGAAACACATGTGAGCATGTATATATATGTGTTAAGAATAACATATTTGTTGACATGACTTTAATATATATTATTATTGATATGAACTTATTAAATATTAATTCATATTAATAATCTTCATATTTTTTTTTGTCATGTAATATAATATGTTGTATATATTTTATATTTATTATTATTTACATGTTGTGACTTTAACTATATATATTGAATAAAATATATATAATAATACAATATATAAAAAGAAAAAAGCAACCAGAAATGGTCATTCATCATACATTCAACGAAATTTAATCACCTAAACATGTACCAAAAGGGAATGATTCAAAGTTTTATGATGCCAAAAAAACATTCAAAATGAAACTAATTTAATGCAAAGGAAACTTTCAAAATAATTTAATGTGAAGGGAGTATTATCATCGATGCTTATCGTAATGGAGGACTCCATGCTTTCACTTCGACGATGGAAATGCTCAAACAACCCTCCATGTTGGCTCTAGACTCATCGAAGCCACTCCACGATAGTTCATCACTCCAAGCACGACACGTTGCATCAAATAAATGCACCTGCATTAAACGTTGCATGATTATGCCTCAGTTTTGAACTTGGTTAAAATGTATTTGTTTTGTGAGCCTCAAATTATTTTAATTACGTTTTGTTTCGGGTTGCAGTTCCATGTAATCAACGTTCAACTCGCAGGATAATATTGTTGAAGACATCTAGGCTAAACATTCGCACCACAGAGAACGAACATTGCAGCTCTATAATGAATAGGCGATATAAATGCCATGGTTGCTGCCTTACATATGTGCATTGGCAAAGTTTCATTACAGGTGATAACTGTGTTATTCTCCAGAATCCTGATTGACATATTCCATGAAGTTAGAGGAATGGATCAAAACAACTAAATTCTCGTACAATTGCAGCTAAATGATTCCTAAAATGATTGGCGCAATTTAGAAATCGGTTTCACTGAAATTATCATTGTAATTATAATATAATCTGTAGCTGAGAGTGCATAAAGAAAGCACTTATTAACATTTTTTGTTCTGTGGAGTTTTTAAAGGAAATATCATCAAAAATCAAAAGACTATTACACCATCCAGAAATAAACTCTATCTGAGAAATAAACTCTATCTGAGGAATATCAGATTCACGCACCATGCGTTCCATTCCAACTACACGTTCCAGCTCGTCCTGAACCTTCTTCAACAGTAGCGGTTTTCTAAATAATTCGGACATTGCCCACACTATGGTTGTAGATGAAGTATCCGTGCCAGCGCCTAACATATCCTGCCATCATCGTTATCATTAAGACATCAATTAATTCCTGCATTAAATATTACTAATCATTAAGATTTCACTATTTTCTGGAGAAAATTTTAGCTTCTCACTATGGTGCATCATATATGCTTATTCAAAATACAGAATACGTTGAATTTTTACATACATGGAGGATGGCCTTCATATTGTCTCGTGTAATTTGGATTTTCATATCTTTATCTGCAGAAACTGCAATCAGAACGTCCACCAGATCTCGCGTGACGTTGGGGTCATTCTGGGCAACGTGTTCCTCTATTACTTTCTCTAGGAAGTCATCTTGTATGCCATGTATTTCCTTGAAGCGTCGGTTGAGACCTTGCAGATCCATCCAGGCCAAGTATGGTATATAATCTCCAACATTAAAGGCACCGGCTACCACAAAACTTTCCTTCATCATTGAATTGATTCCTTTACCGCCAATAGAGTATTGGTCAGAATACTTTCTACCGAAGGTCATCCTGCACAAAATATCAGTCACAAGGGTTGAGACTGTTTTGCTAATGTTTACGGGATGAGCTGAATTAGCAATAGAACGAATCATAGCAGAGACCTCTTCTTCTCTAATGAAGCGGAAGTAATCCAAGCGTCTTGAGCTCAACAACTGAAAAACGCAGACCTTACGCACTTGCCTCCAGTAAGCGCCATACGGAGCAAAACCGACATCAGTGCAATTATACCAAAAATAATTAGCGGCCGCGGATGGTGGTCTGCTAGCAAAAAGCAGATCATGTGTCTTTAAAAACTCCTTGGCGATATCAGGTGAAGAGACTACTAAGGTGAGAGCAGATCCGAGGCGGAACGACATAAGAGGCCCAAATTTCAGAGAAAGAGCTGCGAGGGCTTGGTGTGGAAGCTGTCCCAGTAAGTGGAGATTTCCGATGATGGGCAACGGGAACGGCCCAGGGGGTAGCCTC
This sequence comes from Pinus albicaulis, assembly GCA_034641835.2. Lineage (NCBI taxonomy): Eukaryota > Viridiplantae > Streptophyta > Pinopsida > Pinales > Pinaceae > Pinus > Pinus albicaulis. The sequence continues at coordinate 971,558,540 of CM076577.1, read as the reverse complement.
TTATTTCTTCCTTGACGCAATGTCAGCAATGGCGAGTTTCATATAAAACTCAAGAGATTCCAGAAGGAGATTTCTGATTTGAAACCACTAGGGCGCCCATGAAGTTTCCTCTCACGACGTGTCTCTGTCCGCTCGCGCCTTCAAACACTTGGCATAACCGTTATCCGCTTTGAAACGACCAATCTCTGTCCGCTCGTGCCTTCAAACACTTGGCATAACCGTTATCCGCTTTGAAACGACCGACCAGGGCGCCCACAACCTTTCTTCTCACGACGTGTCCTTGTCCGCCGGCGCCTTCAGACACTTGGCATAACAGTGTCACACACTTGGACAAGCGTTAGTCTTTCAGTTTCATTCAAAAGGTTAATCTTGATAGGTGTCAATTAATAAATGGCACAGTAAATTTTTAATCCAGATTTGTAAAAAATTAATTTAAGTACGGTTTAAACACCTTATTTAGATATGCAAGGAAGTTAGTGGGGTAGATTTCATCCATAGATTTAGTGGCGACGACCAGAATATACTGGCATCTTCCAATCCTGACCATCAGATCAAAAAAATTAATTAGCCTAATCACAAAACATGCTCCTTCAGAAGCGATTCCTTTATCGTGTCATCAAATTTTTTAATCTCAGTTGTAAAAATTAATTTAGGTACGGTTTAAACACCTGATTTAGATATGCAAGGAAGTTAGTGGGGTAGATTTCATCCATCGATTTAGTGGCGACGACCAGAATATACTGGCATCTTCCAATCCTGACCATCAGATCAAAAAAATTAATTAGTCTAATCACAAAACATGCTCTTTCCGACAGGGGGTTACGCCTATCGGCGTAGTAAATATATTTATGGCAAAGTCTGTTTTTATTAAATTTCGATCTTCATGATTGTACAGATTTATCTTTTTGGTTTGTTGTTGATTTTTTATAATTGATTTTCAAAGTTTGCCGTATTATATATTCATAACAAAGTCTATTTTTATTAATCACTTGACAGAGAACGTTACCTATGTTATCTACGCGTTTTCAACTCACCAGTGTAAATCTTCAAAATTTGTTGTGCTCCCATGCTCTTTATGTGTATCTTTGATTCAACAATAAATGGCAAGATATTGTTGTCCAAAAAACGGAGAGTTTGTTATTTCTTTGTTGTCTTGAACGACACCCAAATAACACAGATTCCACAATTTTGAAGTTGGCGACTGATAACATGGATACAGTAGAATAAAAATAAACACATATTTTTGAAAGATCTTTTATTTATTACCGCGAAGGTTTTTGAAGTAGGTGATACCCTCGCTTAGCTACAATAATAAAAACGACATTTGTTTCTTCTGGAAACAAATTAATGGCAAACACACGAATCACAGGAATCTCATATTCTGACGCTAATTGCAACGAGAAGCACAACGGAGCTATAAATTATCGTTCCAATCGCCATTTGCGCACGAACTGCAGTCAAATTCTTGTGCCCTCTCGGAGATCTGAAGTCCTGAGTCATAAACAGCCCCAACCTTCCAGTTTGCAGGTAGCGTGTTGTATCCAGGGCGCCCCACCCAACTTCCATCGAAGCCTCCCGTAACCAATAAGCGGAACAACAAGGGACTGGGTTCGGCTTGACCTCTTAATGAATAACTAGGGTTTTCAATACCCCACACTGCACTGTAATTGCGCAGACTCATTTCACGCCAACTCCAGTGTTCGACCTGCATTGCATGCAATATCCCTCAATTCAATTCAGATAGCATGATTGAATACAGTCATTTAAGCAAAATCTGTAAATAGTTTCTGATCTGCACTATAAGATATTAATGCTAACCCCCTGTTTTTATGGATTCAATTCTTTTGACATCTTTGGAATAGGTTTGCTCCCTGATTAAGGCAGGTTTAAGTGATTTTTTCAAATGGATCTATTTGGTAAAATATTATTTATTCATCAAATAAAAAGGGGTTGGTTTGCTACTTTAAATTGGTTTTTTTTTAACTAAATAGATATAATTGAAAAAAATAATTAAAAAAACTTTTAAAAAATCACATTAAAAATAAATAAATCTTAATCCTATTTTTTATTTTTTTTTAAATTAAAAACAATTAACATTAAAAATAAATAAATCTTAATACTATTTTTTGTTAAATTATTAGTTATATGAACTATGGTTACCCCACCTGGGCAACTTGAACCAAGGAAATGTCTGTTTGGCCTCCTTGATACAGAAACTGGACAGCAAGATAGTCAGGATAGTGACTGCTTTTGTCTACTTTAATGGACATATTTTTCGCAGGATAATCGCATGGGATGCTGTAATCATATTCAGGTCATAAACAATTAATTAACACATATCCATCATAAACAATTAAACACATATCCATCATATCACTAGCAAAAATTGAACCATAGAGAAACAAATAAAGATTGCTAGTACAATCAAGCTCACCGTTTGTACTCCACGTCCAGGGCAGCCCCCATGTTGAGAATTTGGTCGATTTTACCGGGGCGGGCCAAGCTTTCGAAGGTGGGAGAGTATAGAAGAAAATCTGTCCTATTGTCTTCTGTAAAGTCCGTAACCACAACTTTCACTCCTGATTTGGTGCAAACGGCTGAATCTGTGCATCTTATCTGATTTCATTCAAATAAAAATTCAAACAAAAACTTAAAATACAATTAGAGAAAAAATATACTACAATCAAACAAAGAGTTACACTACAGAGGAGAGAACAAAAAGATTACACTACAATTAAAAAAGAAGACTGTACTGTAATCAACTAAGGATTACACTAAAATGAAATGTCCCGAGGACGATGTTAGAGGAATTCAATATATGGCAATGGATTAAATTTAATTTAATGAGTTGGAAAAAACAGGTTTAAACAGGTCTAATAAGCACACCTGATAACATGCCCCACATCCTTTGCCTGCCCTATATACTTTGGCACTTGCAGTTGCCACTGACAGCTTTCCACTACTCATGATATCTGTAGCAAACGCCCCATCGTATCCACATTTTCCAGCTTCAATAATGGAGAACAAACAAATCAAACCAATGAAAACCAGATCTTAATGTAATATTAAGTACTAATGCTAGATCAGTTGTCAAAACCGAACCAGATCTTAATGTAATACTAACTAATGCTAGATCTGTTGTCAAAACCGAACCAAGCAGAGTCTATAGATCAGATCTTTATGCAATATCAACTTAAATCACATTTTCTATCAAAAACAAACCACAGAGAGCCTACACCAGATCTTTATGTGATATTAACTTCTATTGCATCAGCCTTCAAAAACCAAATCACACTCATTATTTTTATCTCTTTTGTTGATTCTAAGAATATTTAAAAATTCAAGTTAACAAAGATTAATATATTTGTCTCATTTGATTTCAAAATATTTCCAAATCAACCAAAATAACAAAAATGAAATTCAAAATAACAAGAATGAAATTAATATCTTAAACTCACTTCTATTTGTTTGATTCTATATCAAAATAAATTTAACTACAACCACACCAGCTACTCTATATAATTATGATAAGTATATTGCATCAATTCTCCAAACGGAATCCTATGTCTGAAAGTGGGGAGATAGTCTATTGCATTCTTACCACTGATAAGTTCCGGCAATGGAGGCTGACTGTGGTACACGAGCTTGGTTTTGTGAAGGCAACTATCACAACATAATGCTACAGGAAACAACATAAAACTCATCAATAAAAGTGCAGTTGCACACCGAATAATTGCACTGTTTGAATCTATAAACTCCATTGATTTGGCGTTGTACACCGCAAAAAGGAAAACGGGCAAACTCACTACGCGGAGAAGAAGTGTGGGTTGAGCTCATTAGGCAGGGTGGCTTTTATAGATAAGGGACGCCAATCACTTTGCTTTGAGAATGTAAATCTGGGAAACAGTGTCGAATAATACAGTCAAAATATTTAACAGTGTCGTATTTGATTGTTGCAGGTGGGATAGTTACGTGCAACAGCTCGGTTTCTTTATTTGACTATTACAATTAATATGTATGTTCGACAAATTTGAGTTCGTCAACCTTACGAAAATTGCATTTCCAACGATTTTTTAAAGTTATGTATGGTTTCTAAAGAACGATGTAGTTTGACCGTTACATGTTTGATTTGAAATTTTTGTGATTTATATCGATTCGTTTAAATGTTGAATACCGAGATTCCCTATTCTTTAAATGTTGAATATAATTGAGCATTCTGAGTCCCAATTTATGTAATAAAACTTTGTATTCCTTTGAATATAATTTAATTCATCGATATGTGAAAGTAAAACTCTGACCAAGGACTTTGTGATTTTAATTCAGTAGTATTTATAAATTATAAATAAAACTTCGACATCTGGCCTGTGAACAACGTAACCATATTTAACAGCTGGCAGTGAATCAACTTTAAAAATATGGTCAACGTTATATGCTGGCATTTCCATCTAATTTACTATCAGTTACATGCTGGCATTTCCATCTAATTTACTATCAGTTTCTGTAATAAGCATTGTGCTTCCCAATTCATTTCGCATAATATATAATATTTTTTGTATTGCTTAAAGTAATGAGTGTGGTAATTCCCAATAATGTATAATAAAATTTTAATATCCGAATAATGTTTAATTTTAAAATTATTACGTATGTATATTAAATCAATGTTTACTTTTGAAATTATTACATATTTGTATTTAATTAATAAATAAATTAAAATTAATTAGATTTATAAAAATGGTCAAGATTATTTATATAAATTTATAAAAATAAATTAAATTGGTTGATATTAATTTTTGAATTTATGAAAAATTAAAATAATTAATATTATTTCTATGTTATTTAAGAAGGTTATAATTATTTTATGTTTTGGAGGTTTTCTTGTCATATTTTCTAGTTAAATTTGGCAAAAAATATCTTGCCAAATTTAAATTAAAGGTATCCTTTCCCATTGAAAGCATAAATATGTTTAGCTATGTGATGTATAAAAAGAAGTTTTATAACATGAAAACCATGAGGTTCCCCAAAATTGCTTTTATTTCTAGGCAAAACCCCCACTTCCAGCTCAAGTGAGATTGGCACAAGGATACTTAGGCATGGCTCAACTATTTGGGGTAAAGGAGGATATCATCTTGGAGAATAAAGATAATATTAAAAATACTATCACTTCCAATTTTTTGGCAAATTGTGGAATAATAGGGAGCTTGCGAGGAAAAGGAAGCTAAGGTACTATAAGGAGCTGATCAACCCCACTCTGGCTAACCAAAATTACCTTTTTGTCTTGATTAGTGCCTCTTGACTAGTGCTAAGAAGAAAATGAACATTTCCAAGATAAAAGCTAACTCCCACTAGCTTCTAAGCGAAATTGGGCTTTGGTCTATCCCCAAAACAACCTGGGAAGAAAGAATCTCTCACCCATGTGACACAGTAAAAAAATTGAAGATGAAGAGCACTTTCTCTTGAATTGTCCAACCCTCATTCACATTGGTTCTCATTTGCAACACATTTTCTAAACTTCCAACATTCTTGACTTGTTCAAAGAAGATAACTATAGTGATCTAGAAACACTCCTTTCCCTTCTATTTGATTATAAAAATAATATTTTAAAAAATATCAACTAATTTCTTTTCTTAGAACCCTATCTATACATTAATATCATCTCTTATATATATATATATAATTAAATTTCAAACTTCTTCCACATAATAAAATTATATTATTAAATTGAAATTTACCATTATAATACATGTTTCTAAAAACAAATTTTTTAACCTACAAAAATTTCAATATAATTTAAAATTCACATTCCCAAAATCAATAATAAATCCAAAATAAATAATAAAATTTAAATAATATTATATCTAATAGAAAAAATTAAGGTTGATTAGAGTTACAAAGTAAATAAAAAAGTTACTCTTATCGTGAGTTTCCATAACAAAATTCTAGAATATCATATCAAAATCAAATGTATATCTAACATTAATTTAATTTTTGAAGTTTACAAAAATATAAAATATCATCTTTAATTTAATAAAATATATTATATATTTTTAATTACTAAATATATTTTTGAACCATGCATATAAAAATATCATATTAATAAAACACATAATATATATATGATTTATTTAATTTATTATCTAATATTCTTAAGATATAAATTTAAATAAATTCATACAAATATATCAGTACATCAAAACATTTTTCTTTAATATGTAACATCTTTTTACTCTTTCCTATTAATATTAATAGGTGTTTGCACATAATTTTCATAACATTTTTTTAATATCTAACATCTTTTTACTCCTTCCTATTAATATTAATACGTGTTGCACATAATTTCATTTTCTTTAATAATTTATGTTAAGTTAATATTGTTTTTTTAATGTAAATTTAAGTTATTAATAACACTCATATAAGTATAACGTAATCTAATGATTTTTTTGGAGATGCAAATCACGTTTGCAATTTTAGAGGCTTTAAATACATTGTAATTTATATATTTTTTTATTTGTTTAAGTTTAATCGATATGTAAATAAGATGAAATTATAATATTATATTTATATGGATATTTACTTCAATATTAATTAATTAATTATATATAAATATAAATAATATGTATTTTTAAAATAATTTTGCAATATCATATTAATGTCTAAATTAATAGAATATTAATGTTTAAATTAATATTTATTGTATGTAATTTTTATGTAACATTATGTTTTCATATTTAGGCCGATAGGCTTTCTCTTATGAAAGAGATCACTTTTTTGATCGTCAACACTTTTTATGTGAACAAGACACCTGTTCTTAATTTAAAGAAATGACATCTGTCTTTTGTCTCTTTGACATCTGTCTGCACCATTTTTATTAGGCTGATAGAGCTTTTAAACAATGTCTGTTTGAATTTTTCATGCCATTTATGGCCTTGAACGTGAATCTTACTATGCATCACTGCACTCAAAACTGCCAATCCCGAATTTTTGGTTCATTTCTCTGGTGTGAGCTGGGCCACCAGTCTGAGTTTGTTGAGATAGAATCCAATATCGTTTCCATTCAAGAACAAGAACTCCAGTGTCATATGAAGGTGCGAGGATTCCTTGGTCTTAGCTGCGAGCTTCATGGCCGGGGCTTTAGCTTTCACAGCCTTGTTCGCCTTGGGTTTCACATGCTTCTTCAACTCCTCCGAAAGCTTGAAGGAGTTCTTGACCTTGGTGAGCTTGCCATATCTGGCAAGATTTCTCAACTGAACTGCTAGCAGCTTCTTGAAATTGGCAGGGAGTTGGGATTGTTTTCCACTCTAACTCCGCTTAACACTTTACTAATTCAGGGTTATACAAACTGTCACTGAACCCTCGGGTCCCCTCTAGCCGAATGACTCTGAGACTATTATCAGAGATGGCTTAAGTTTAGAGAAAATTATTCAAAGATGTTGCATTGTTGCTAGATGGAGGAAAACTCTGTCAGCAGTTTTCATTGGTATGACTCCATATTTTCCTTAACTTCTTTTTCTGGAGATTATATTCATAACTGGCCTCTTCTTTTTTTATTTGTATCAATTGCACATAAAAATCTCTCTTCCTCGAACTTCTGTTCCAGAAATAGCTCGCAGAAGCAAGCATTCAGAACTTATCTAATTGTCAGGTAATGTCCTTAAAATCTTATCTCAATTTTTTCTATAGTCTCTGCTAGTATTTGCCTTGATATCGTTTATCTTACTCTCGAAGGATAGAATAACCCATGTTATGGGATTTGTCAACTACAATTATGTATCCAATCTTGAGAATAACTGACTGAAATTTAATATTTACCTTTTATCGTAACTCACATTGAATGATATCATTCTAAACCACTCAATGATCCGGAGGCAACACACTGACTCTAAGAGCAGAGTATGATTTTATCCAATAGACACTTACTGAGTCTTCTTGTTGAAAGAGCTGAATATTTCTATTTCTTTTTAGAAGCCACTTCGAGAAACACACCCTGAGGTCTAGGGATGCACTGCATAACACGAACTGGCTTCAGCTAGCTGCCACTTCTAATCTATTCTGCCAAAATGGCCCGGGATTTGCTGCCTGCCTCATCACTTTCGATGTGATATTCATTTGGCGCACACAACAGCAGGGATAGAACCCTGATGTATGAGTTAAAACTTTGCTGACCTCACAACTTACAAGGGAACCAAGTGCCTACTTGCAAGACCTGAATAGTTCTGTTCTTGCTATTCTGAGATTTTGTGTCATCACAAGCATGTTGACATTATTTTTTGATGCAGAGGATTGACATCTTGCAATATCTGTCTGGCCAAATGCAAAAACCCTATGTGATTTGTGGACTTTGGACTCTGTGTCCTAGGATGTCCCCTTTACGAAACAAATAATAGGCATTATAGAAATACAAAAAGATAAATAGGTACAATGGTTTTTCTAATTCCTTAGAGAATATTTTAACAATTCCAGAGCCCTGCAATTTACTTATGGTTTCACCTTTATTAAGGACTTTCCTGTAATTGCCCTCTTTTTGCAAAGGCTTACCCATTTTTGTTTTAGTTCTATTGTGCATCTTCAACGAATCTTATTTTCCTAGTTAACTGTTTGTAAGCAACCAAACTGTTTTTGACATTTCTTATTGGTAGTTTAATTGTTGTTATCCAAATCAGTTACTGTAGTTGACAAGTTGTAAGGGTTCAGGCTTGAATGTGTTCTATTTGACCTTGCAATAAGAATTCCTGGAAAGATTTTGAATGCTTGTTGTTTGATGCCATTTCCATTTTCTTCATTCTCAATTTAATTCTTTTTTGTGTCTATACTGTTGTTTTTGTGGTCCGCATGATACTAAAACATAAGCCTGCCATTTCATCTGTACTAAGTTTTCAAACCATTGATTGCTATCTGTTTGGCATTGTGACTTCCAATTATTGTTTTGATTTGGCAGCAGAAATACCTCTCCTGCATGTTTGATAAAACATTTAGTATTTCATGGCTGTCATTATTTGTAAATTCAATGTGCATTTCATCTGTATTGAGATTTCAAACCATTGATTGCTATGTGTCACTTCCAATTACTGTTTTGATTTGGCAGCAGAAATACCTCTCCTGCATGTTTGATAAAACATTTAGTATTTTGTGGCTGTCATTATTTGTAAATTCAATGTTTATGTTAATCATTAAACCACTAGAATATATTAAGTCGGGTCTATGTTATGGTCTTCTAGGTAATATCAGGATCACTTGTATAAGTAAAGGGTAGATCTCCTTGCGAACTTGCTCTACGTGAGTAATGGCTGAGAATTAGTATATATGGGAGATTATTATAGTCAATTCATATTTATTGTTCTATACTATCATATAAAATTATGATATTTTGGGATACAAGTTATAACTTATTAGGGGTTATTCTCTTAGTATCTTAGAAATTGTTCTGTAAGTTATTATTATTATTCGAGCTGTACTCCCCATCTATATATGTTTGTCAATCCTTATCATACTTTTTTGAGTAATTTGGATCTTTTGCTTTCGGAATGAAGCATTCCTAAAGACTTGATCAATCAAGGATGTTTAAGTTCCCCTACATGTAGAATGCACAGTTTCAATCATTAAGGATTTGGTGCAGAAACACTCTGATTTTTTATTCACATAATTCCTCTCTGAAGTTTTAGGGTCCAACATAAATTTCATTGGATGTGGAAGCTTTAATACTGCTAAAGAATTTGTTTTAACTAGTGCCTTGACAGTTACATATGCTTTGATTTGTCATTATGCTAGCCTGCTTAATTTATAGAAAAATGCAGGCTTCAATCAGTCGAGTTTTTCAGTTATCTAAAGAAATTTTTATATTTTTTTGGAGCAGGTAAATAATTGTTGAATATATCTGATGTCTTTGCAGTGCAGTGGTTTCTAATGGTCAAATTGAAGATAGATGGAAGAAACCTGCAAACAAAATGAAAATGACAAAAATACAGTGGACAAAGAGATCTGTCAGTTTACCAAAGAGCCACCTGGGGGAACAAATAAAGTGCAAATTCCAGCATCTACTCAATGCAATTCTCTCCAAACACCAATGTTTTGTGAAAGGTTATTTGAGCTTTCTTTGGAAAAGGGAGTAGACGACAAGGATAAATCCATTTTTAATAAGGCACGAGAAATTACTGCAATACCTTTTGAAAAGGTTCCCACAGAAATGGTGCATGCCACAAGACTGATAAGGTGTGGATGCCACAAGATTGATAAGGTCTCAATCAGTGAAGTTGACAGATTCCTCCAGCTGTTTTCCAAATTTAGCTGAAAAGACCTCTTTGGAGCAACCTAGCTCATTTGCGCTTTCTGCATCCATGAAAGGCTCTGTTTCATCTATTGGGGAATGTTTAGGATGCATTTGATGGTTTCTGTTTGAGTTTTGCACGAAATGTCTGCATGCTTGCAAATTGACTAGATTGATGAATTATGCTTTTAGATTTTCCAGGGGTTGTTTTCCTAAATTGAAAACATTAAGTACCATAATAATCATCTTAGAAATGTTTAAGAAGAATCATATTTCTGATTAAATGGTATAATTCATGTCTAATGGTATGAGAGTTTTGAAGTTTGTAATGGTTTTTGGTATGCCCAGAAGATAATAAAATCATGTCTTCTATGTTTGCTGCCAAGGTTTCATTCCATCATTTGATTACATTCTCACAATAGTTCTGTGACGAGTGCTGCAAAATCAAATTACTTGTGTTTTTTTGGTTTCTGGCTCTCTGATGCTGAAAATTTTCATGAACAATGATCTTAGAATGTGTATAATTGTCACAAATGATTTCTTTCCACTTTTCTTTTAGGTGATGATGTTTTTGTTACTTGACTGTTATATATCTGCCATACTGATCAACCGAAACTTCAAGATGAACCTTATATAATTTGTCCCTGTTTTGTCCCAATTTCAACCAACATTCTGGGGTGAAAATCATACCATTTCTGATGTCAATCTTTATGAAATACACTGGATCAGAGGAAGACGAATTCATCTCTTGAGCTGGAAGGGATCCACATTCATAGATACTGTGACCAATGTCTCCTCTATCTTCATCAATGCAACCAACCTCTCTAGGTAATAGGCAGTGGACAGAGTATTGGACCTTAAGCACTCTGCATCTAATCATAGTAACCCTAATCCAAATTAATAGAAAAATGTCAGGCCCAAAAAATTTGAAAAATAAATTATGGTTTTCATACATAAATAAACAAACAAACAAACAGTAAACAATAGCATTTTGATGGAATTAGACTACACATATTTTCCCTTCCCATTTAAGAAATCAAATAAACAATTTCAGCAGATGTCAACAGTTCTAAGGCTTTGCACAATGGGCTTGCATGAGAGGTTAGTCAGTAGCACTTGCCATAGTCATCGAAATTTCAAATTTGATTGAGAAAGTTCACTGGCTCAGAAAGAGGTCGCAAACAAGGACAATAGGGGATGAATCTCAACCTCGACTGCTTTGAATTATGAACTCAAGCTCACCTGAGTATATTTCAAGAGATGGGTAAGGATAGAAATAGTCCCCAGCACCCTCAAAGTTGCAGGGATTTATGTCTGTGTATGCCATCCACCTACGGGGTGTCATTCTCATGTATAGATCAGGATATAGTGCCTGCATGACATGTTGATGCCAGCAATACTGCCATGCTAACATTATAGTGCCCATACAAACCAGTGTACCACTCTGTCAGAGTTGAACATAGACCCAATGCATAAATCCCCTACATATTCAGCTTATGGAAGATTACATTTATACTGCTCCTAACATTACTACAACATCGACATAATATTGTCATCCAAGAAAAGAGTAATGTAGAAGAAAGTACCTTTCTTCTTGGGTGAGTTTGCTAATTAAAGCAGCAAAGAGCTCATCTCTTCTCTCAGCCCGAGCTTCTTCTCGTGCTCGTCTTTGATCTTCCCTCTTGTGCCAAGCTTGCTCTTTCATCACCTGTTCCTTTTCCAATTTCGCCATTGCTATCCTCCATTCTCGTTCCCTTAATCTCCTCTCTTCCTCCCTTCCCTCTACTGCCTCCCTCCATTGCTCCTCAAACCTCTATTGCTGCTGAAAAAAATCTTCAAGCACCTCCTGCATACTATTTGCACGGTATTTATCAGCCATAACTCTCTGTCTCTCTAAGTAATATTTATCATCTGGTTCATCAATGTTCTCTTCGTTCAAAACAAGAATATGGTTTTGTTGATCGTTTTCAGTCTCATCGAGGGCTTCACCATGACTTCCATCATCCATTTGCCCCCCTAACTGAAATTCTGAAGCTTTGTCATGTAACCAGTCCTATATGGTGTATGCCTTACTGGAGGAGGTTCCAATATAGCAAATAGACCTTTTATAAAACAGAAATGATTCATCTTCATCATACTTATTTTGTCTAATTTAGGCTTGCAAGCAATGGTAGATTACGTCATATAAATTGTCTGCCTCTTTATGTTTCAGCTCATAATTATATATAGGAAGATCACTCAAGATTCACAGTATAAGATTTGCATCTGTTGACCCATAAAATGGTGTTTTTCACAGTATAGTGCTCTACACTGCAAATTTGTTCATCTTTCGGGCCATCAAATTGGTCCTCTAAAGCAGAAAATATGTTAACATGTGATATATTTGTATTAATGGAAAAAATTTCATCTTTCTGTTTCATGAGTTAAATTCTGACGACTAAAATGCAATTTTCTTTTTTTCCTTCATGTCAAAAAATACAATTACTTCAAATTAATAATTCACAAATAATACTCCTATCGGCCTCTCTTTGCACCTTATGGGGCAACTGCTAGTTTATATATAAAAGTATTAACATTTTATGGTTTGGCTGGTGATGATGATGTTTATCATTTTTAAGATTAACAATGTTTATTAAATAAATAAGAGAAACATATTAAATAATTTTCAAAATATGTTTTTTATGGTTTAAAATTGTAAAATTGTACAATCTAAGATCATATATCTTAATATAAGAAGTTATAGAAAGTAATTTTGTTATAAAATTCTTGTGGTGGCACGTGTGGGAGGGGTGTTCTATGACCGAAGATGAAACCCAATGTTCTTATTTTCTTATAGCTTGGGACTAGCCTCAAACAACTTAGTAAAAGCTTATGAACTGCTTGAAGGATTCATAATTATCTCTTCCTAGTCCATTTGAAAACTCATTATGAAAGGACACTTAAAGAAAAAAATTCAGTATCTTCAATTAGGATACTCCCCCACTAATTCTCACCTTGACTCCATAATTCATCGCCAAAACCACTCTTGAGCTCCTTTATCCAAGTCCTTTTTTTCCACATGCCCCCAATTAACAATCATATTGCTGATTATTCTGAAAATATATCCCTTTAGATAGTTGAAGGCACTCTCATGGTCAACAATCAACAATCCTCCTTCCTACTCCCATAATTTTCTCTCCCTTTTCTTTGACATGTGTCAAAGATGCCCATGTGGTCTCCCTTTCTCACCCCTATGCATATTGCATTAAATCACAACATGTCTTGGATCCTCCACCTCTTATTGGTCATTTCTTGGAACATACTACATGTATTTCGCTTGGCCTTTATCATATTTCACTCGTCTTGGTTGACATGCTTGTCCATAATGGTAATCATTATTAGTTGTAGGCTTCTGCTATGAGGGTCATTACAATTGATTTGTTCCTTTCTTATATTTAGGAAACTAGCATTATGGAGATATTACGATTTTGGTTATCGTTTTCACATAGTCCATGTGAAACCTTATCTATCCATATAGCTTACACTATGCATATATCATTTGGTGGCTCCATCTCAATGCTCCCCATGGGTCCTAAGCATGTAAGCCACCTGATTTTCCTAGAATAACGTCTTTTAATTGCATAATGATCCCCAATACACATTGTTAATTAGAATTATGTGCCCTGAATCTCAAGTGGAGCTCTTTTGAGATACAATCATCCAACACAGACATTCAACTCGTCACTTTAGAGATGAAGTGGATACTTTGCACACTATGGTGAGTGAAATAAGGCTTGAATGTGATAACGGTATCCATAGGTAGGTTTTTCCAACACCCTAAAATATAACATCATCTCTTATATCAATTGATTCCTCATAGACCTCAATGCTCCATCGATAACAATAAGACATATTCCAAGTCCCTCTTAATGTAATGTTTTTTAATATTAGATGTTTTTTTTATAAAGACTATCAAGGAATATTGATAAAAATGTGTACCCCTTTTAGTAGTTGGAAACACAGTTCTCTATGGAATGGAAGTTTTGGATAACATCCTGATGATTGAACTCTTGAAATTTTGTAAATCTCTTTCATAAAAATATGTACCCCCATAATAGTTGTAACTTGTGTAAACACCCCACCATAACTTCAGTGGAAGTGTTCACTTAACTAATCCAATTTCTATTATACTGTTAGGAAAATGGGATTCTTTTTTTAATTATTATTTGTATTATTTGTTAGACACACACACACAATTAAAACACACGACGCAGTACCCTGGTAGTCCCCACCATTACCAGCTAAATTCGATGGTGTTGTAGCTCCTACAACACCCTCCAAAAATACATAAAATCATAACACACACATCAAAATTTTTGGAGCCCCCCTTGAAACTAAAAAAAGGAAAAAAGCCAAGTAAAGTTTTAAAAGGCAAGTCGCTAAGTCGCAGATCCATTATTTGCGACCCATGCGACTCTGCGACCCTAAGGTCGCAGAGTGCTTGGTCGCAGAGTCGGTCGATCGCTCCTCTCTCGAGCCCTAAGCGACCTCGAGGTCGCGGGTCACTCAAAGTCAGCAAAATGAAGTTTTAAAGAGTGTGACTGGCTGTTATTTGATCAAACGCGACCTTGGGTGGCAGATCCTCTGGGAGAAAACTTACGACTTGCGACCTCATTAAGTATCCGCACGTGCGACCTTTTTATATAAGGTCGGGTCGCTAGGTCGCATTTGAAAAGCCAAGTAAAGTTTTAAAAGGCAAGTCGCTAAGTCGCAGATCCATTATTTGCGACCCATGCGACTCTGCGACCCTAAGGTCGCATAGGTCGCCAGGTCGCAAGAGTCAGAATTCGATCACTTTGCGACCTTGCGACCTAGCGACCTCAAGGTCGCAAGGTCGCAAAGTCGCAAAATGAAGTTTTAAAGAAATTAGCGACTCAGCGACCTTTGCGACCCAGCGACCTTGAGGTCGCAAGGTCGCAAGGTCGAAAACTTACGACTTGCGACCTCATTAAGTATCCGCACGTGCGACCTTTTTATATAAGGTCGGGTCGCTAGGTCGCATTTGTGACTCTCAGCGAAAACCGTGGAATTTCTCTGACAGGTCGACTGGAGCGTTTTCTTCCGGGTAAGTTGCCTTTTCCTCCCTATGTTTCCCTCTTAAGCATTCCTTGCCATTATTGAGCCTCCCCACGGTCTTATTTATTTGCTGGAAAGGATGTAGGGTTTTTCTTTTGAGTTTCACCGTTGTTTTGTTTCCCACAAACCCCAAGGTCACCCGTCTCTCACCTTTTTCCTCATGGCTGTGCCTTATGGTCAGTTTAGACCCTTTCAAACCGCATATTTTTCCCGTTAGGGAAAGATTGGCCGCGAAGTCGCGCGCGCGCGAAACCCTCCGGCAGGCGCAAGTGCGACCTGCGACCTAGCGACCAGGTCGCAAGGTCGCAAGGTCGCAAAACTCCTTCTCAGCGACTCTGCGACCCTGCGACCTAGTCGCAAGGTCGCGAGGTCGCGTGTCATTCCTTTTGTGGATCAGCGACCCAGCGACTCCCAGTGAACAGTCAATTTATCTTGCATGTGTAGACTCTATTTAGCCATTATCATCATGTCTTTCTTATCCTGGGATTCTGTCTTGAATGCAGCAGGTGAATTCAGAGCAGACACAGTACCGGTCCTCTCCGACTCTAGCAATATGGCACCCCGGGTATCCCGAAGGAGAAGTAGGCAGGTAGTGGAGGAAGAGTCAAACACAGACATACAGACCTCTCCTCCACCAATATACAGAGACACCCTTTGCACCTTCGCAAAGGAGGACAGCCTTAGGTGGTATGAAGTATACCGCGAATTCGCCATGCCAGAGGATGAGTTTCCAGAAGATCTCCCGGACCGGGACGTATACCTGAAAGTCAAGAAGTCCAAATTGCACTTAGCAGGGTCACATCCCGCCATCTTTCCGTGCCCAGAGATGTTGGACTGGATCATACAGAAGACGGATCCGAAGAACTTCACAATCCGAGATAGTGCAGGAAAAGCCTTCGCAACACTGGAGAGCTCAAAAGCACAGGTCTACTACTCGTTCCCCAAACCAGAGGTGAACTTCACCCCAAGATGGTTTTCTGCAAATGAAGTGCTGATGGTTGATACAATCAAAAAATGGTGGGCAGAACCAGATAAATTCAAAATAAAAAAGGACCAGGAATACCCGGTGGCCAGTCTGAGGAAGGTATATAAGTTAGTGGCCGCCATGTTGTGCAGAATTTACGGGCGCTCGGACGCCACCACCTTCAACGGAACATGGGCAACCATCATGGAACACGTGACAGTATATGGCACTCGGTTCAATTGGGCTGGTATATTAATGGGCTCCATGCACACAAATTTGGCTTCAGCTTTAGCCCCAGATGAGGGAGCGCCATCAGAATTCTATATGGCTTCGTATCTATTAGATGCTGTCTGTGCCCAGCTGCATGTTGAAGGATGGCCACATAACCGGGACTCCGAACAGACCCAGGCAATACATTTGCAGACCAAGGTATTCTGGGAATCCAGGTACAAGTCAGACATCGAGCAAATCTCTCATATATTCATTCTCGCCCTCTACGGGAAACTATTCGGTCAAGACACCCCCTGCATGTCTTGGCGAGCAATGGAGACACTAGGTCAGGTGGCACACTGGTTCCCATTCGCTGAATTCACAATCATCCGAGTATTTGGCTCGTTTAAAGCACCACATGCTCTGCCTAAGTTTATCACCGATAAGGTGCTCATGCAGGAGGTATGTTTCCAGATGACCTCAGGCTTCTCTAACGTCCTTTCCAAAGGGAAGAATAAACCTTGGCCCGCTCTACCTCTCACCATTGGTGCTTATATAGTCAAGGACTCCAGAGAAGTAGCGCGTGAAGGGGAGGAGGTAAAAAGTTATCACTTCAGAAATCTGGATTGCCGAACTTATGACCCAGTCAGGATAGTTCCTGAGCATTGTAAAAGGGCAAATTTTAGATGGAGTTATCAGCACGTCGAGCGCCCGGCAGAGGACGAAAAAAGAAACTGGTACAACGCAGAAAGGCATCTAGCTCCAGGGATCGACTCTGACCGAGAAGGGGAGGATCACCAGAATTTAGGAGGCTCTTCTTCCTCCAAAGATAAGAAAACACAGACCAGTACGGGGCCTGACACCACAGATCAGCAAAGGGAAGCAGAAGCCCAAGCCAAACTGGAAGAGGAGAAGAAGAAGAAGGAAGATGAAGAGAAACGTAAGAAAGACGCCAGGACAGAGCGGAAAAAGAAAAAGGAGGAGGAGAAGGAAAGACAGGAAAAGGAGGCACAGGCGGCAGCAGAAAATGCACTGAAAGAAGAACTCGACAAAGTCGATCGTCAGAAAAAGGCAGAACAAGCCGCCGCGGCAGAGAGAAAGAGAAAAGAGGAAAAGGAAGCAGAGGCAGAGGCAGAACGCCGGAAGAAAGAAGAACACGACAAGGCGGAAGCAGAGCGCCGACAAAAGGAGAAAGAAAAGGGTCAAACGCAAGATGAAGAAGACGAGCTAATAGATGACATTGACCTATCTCCCCTGGATATCCCTGCAGGTGGCGCGGGAAGTACCCTCAATGTTGATGACTTTCCCGGGGAGCAAGAAGAAGAAGTCTTTGACTTGACCCGATTGACATTTGACCAATTCTCTTTCAAGATACGGCAAGAGAAAAGGAAATCCTTAGCGCAAGGCCATCCCGCCATCTCTATGGTCGCCACCGGAAAAGACATAGTCCCAGACACAAGGACTAATCCTGTTATGATAGCGTCAGTAGGCACCGCTTTTGCCGTGGCCACAGAGGAAAATGTCACTAGGATGAGCAGGGAAATTATTTCTTTACAGAACAGGATAAAAGCGGCAGAGCAGGAAAAATCAAGACTAGAAAATGAGATGATGCAGCTTCAAGGTAGGCCAGCCGAAGTGAATGAGGTCCCACTGGCGGTCAGGAAAGAGTGTCATGTGTTGGAGATGACAATGAAGCAAGTATACCAGGAAATGCTCATCCTGAAACAAACAGTGTCCCCGTTAGCAGAGGCACGAGAGGAAACTAGGCAGAAACACGAACAGCTCAAGGAAGCCTCGGCAGCTTTGGACAAAATGATGAACTGGACAGCGCAGTATCCGCAAGCTCCCGAACATGTGCCTAGGAAGGATTGGAGTCATACACAAGAAGCCAAAGTGCAAATTCGGATGAATATGCAGTCCAAAGACAAGTTAGCCAAAGATTTGGACAAAGTAATGTCTGCATATAATCACCTAATCAGCGGCATTGACTCCATGAATGCTCTTCATCACATTCCATCATTAGGGGCACTGAACAAGACTAAAGACTGGGAACAGGTAGAACAGGAAATACAGTCTTTCCTGCAACCCGTGAGACAAGCTGCGGCCGCACCAGAATTCGAGGCATCACAAGAAAACCTAAATCGGTTGCTTGTCACGCCGGTACAAATCTACACCAAGCTTTCCTCCCTCTCAATGCTGATCTCTCAGAAGAAGGAGACTCTGGTACCGAATGCCCTAGAGTGTATGCACCGAATAAAAGAGGAAAGCCCCCTTGTCGCTCCCATAACGGCAGATTACCAGACTTGGCGAGACTTCCTCAAGGGCAAGAAAGTTGACGATCCAGAAACTTCAATTGCGCGACCACCTCCATAGTTCAACCGCTGGGTCGCAGGTCGCACTTGCGACCAGGTCGCAGTTTCGGCAAAAGGGAAGCTGAACCGCCGGGAAGCTGAACCGTCGGAAGGCCATAAGTGCGTCTGTTGAACCTATAAATACCCCTGTGGGGAACATTGTAAAGGGCTGCTCTTTTTGGGACTGAAAGGCATTATTGCATTGTAACTGAAGAAGCATACTCTTGATATATGAAATACAATACATGTTAAAACCCCTTTGATTGGATGATGTGTTTAGCTGTGACAACATTGTGTGTATTCTGCGTGCAGTTTCAGAATATCTTCTGATTAATGAATCTATGTTATTTAATAGTATCATTCATGCACCATAGCTATCTGTGATTGTGTTGATGATGCTCAAGTTTATTATTTACTTCATGATGAATGTTAATGAACTGTTTTATTAGCATTTCGTTATATCCTTCGGAAAGTTAAGGGATATTCTTGCCACAAAGAACTGTTTCTTTGGTGGTCAGATTATCCTGCATGCATACCTCATAGATGTGTTGCTAACGACACTTCCTGAGTGTATGCATTCTGTCTATTACCTTGCTACGCACAGTGTCATATATTGGTTTTATACATCAGTCATGTATTATGTATCGTGTGAATGAGTGTATGTTTGCAGTTTCAATCAGGTTGCTCGAAACCGAAGAGATAGTCATTTAAGTGGTAGCCGGACCCACACCCCGGACGGGATCCCCACTCCAAATGGTTCAAAGTCTAATTGGGACTTTCTATCGGGGAGATCCCCTACTGTTGGCCGGACATATTTTCCCGTCAACAGATTTGGCGCTAGAAGGAGGGCCATGGCATCCTCCCAGCATACAACAGACATTCCATCACAAACTCCCCGCCGGGAGGTCATAAATAACGAAGTTACCCTTCCCCCGTTAGAGGATATTCCAACGGTGGAAGCCCGATACTTTGAAATCACTAACGAACAGCTGAGAGCCTTACGCCCAGTTGCCCGTAATCTCATCAGGGATTTACGGTATGCCCCTATCATGGAATTCCTGGCCCACACTAGGACCCCTGCCGATAACATCACTCGCAATGGCGTGCTGGTCCGCACCATACCTTAACTTGTGAATACCATGATTGAGGACCTCGCACGGGCTGTCCAGGAAAATGACCTCGTTATCCACGATAGTGAAGGTTTCCCTGATACGGAACCTTTCCCCGAACCGCAGCCTGACTTACATCAGTGGACCAACAACCAAGTGTATTCCCCTCGAGAAGGAGAAGGGGAAAGAAGAAACGAAAGAGATGGTAACACAGCCCGAAGGAATGCAGAGGAAGTAAATAGGCCCCGAAGAAATGAAGGTGGAGTCAACAGGGGTCACGGTCGCGGTGGTAGAGGAGATATCATTCGCGGCCCGAGACACCAGGCCAACCATAATCACCACCAAAACCAAAATAGACCCCCTCCTTACAACTGGGAGCTTTTTAGAAACGTGAATAACCGTGAAAGACACCGCGATGAACACTCTCGTCATCATGAAGGAACATCGGTGTCCGGGACGGGAAGTGAGTCTGAAGCAGAAACTCGACATCATCAGCGCCCCAGGAGGGTGCAGCCTCTGGCCTGGATGGCTCAATCCCCATTGGCTCTTTTAGGTCCCCTTCATGATATGCCTAGACACCCAGAGAAACATCTTCCTAAATTTGATCCTGAAAAGGGCACATCAGCGGAAGATCATATTAGTAGTTTCTATCTATCTCTACAGATCATGAGAGTTCAGTCCGATGATGTCGCATGTCGACTTTTCCCACACACTCTTGTAAGCCAGGCAGCCACCTGGTACCGTTCCCTGCCCAGTGCTTCTATCACTTCATGGGACCAGTTCCATCATGTGTTCCTGCAGAAGTTTGCAGAGGATAAAACACCCTCTATGCTCCTCACAGAACTAAGCACCATCAAGTGTCATAGAAAAGAGAAAGTTAAAGACTTTAACCAACGATTCGCCACCATATTGCAAAAATTTCCTCCAAACTTAGCATTGGACGATTCTATCACCATCGACTACTATACTAAAGCCCTCCCTAGGGATATTGCCATTTTCGTCAAACGTGAGGCCCGCGCTACTCTTACAGCAAATTACGCTGCTGCCCTCGCGGTAGAAAAGGACATGTTGTCGATAGGAGTCATGGACCATGACGGAAAGGATGATCTCAAACCAACCACTAAAAAGGGTCAGTCTTCCACCCCAAATAGAGAGAGAGAAACTTTTGATTTCGAAAGTATGGCCAAAACCCTCAAACTATTAACGAATGAGGTCTCTGACTTAAAGAGAAAAGGCGTTGAAACCTCAACTACAACTAAACCTCCGAAACCCTTTTTCAAGAAAAGCAATCCCAACACCAGCAGGCCTCCGTCAAACACCAGCGCCGCTCTCAACGTGGAGGAGATAGGGAAAGACAATTTCTGCTCTTTTCACCAAGCTACCCATTCTGAAAAAACGTGCCCGCAATGGATCGGCAGCATGACCGCAGTGGTTAACCAACTTTTGGATGATCAAACTCCAGGAAGCCCGGCAGAGGATGAAGTCTCTGATCGAGATGAGGGTTCGCTCCTAGATGGGGAATCAGGAGCCTCTGTCTTAACTTTCGATGTAATCCGCGGGGAAGGGAATCTTGCTCCCATTGATATTAACATGGCGGGCAGTCCCAAAGCTCAGCCCACTCGAAACTACAGTCTTAGAAGTAAAGGCTCTGTTCCTGAACAATCATATGAGGACAAGAAAAGGGCTTTCCTAAGGAAAATTCTTCCTCCTAGAAATGAAGGACAAGCTACACCAGAAAAGCCCATGAATAATAATAGCAAAGCAAGTCAAAAGACCAAGCTCCCGGTGGAACCCTCGAAAACCACCACCGAACCCAGTCCCCACAACGATACTAGCTACAACATAGTGGAGGACATGAAAAAGACCAGGGCTAATATCTCACTCTACGAGTTGGCCCGCATCACGAACCAAAAGGAACTTATCCTAAAAGATTTCGCCAACAACCAAAATACGAAGAACGTCAGCAACACGTCTGCACAAACCAATCCAGATATCCAATCTATAGTGAACGCTGTCAACACGAATTCGAGAGGATCCACACCTCCATTTCTCTTATCTTTTGAGATGTTTAATTTCAACGTTCACAATTGCCTCGTTGACTCTGGTGCATCCACGAATGTCATGCCTCTATCTGTGTGCAAGAAACTCAACATCCTCCCAGAGAAACCTGATGCAAAAATCATTCAACTCGATAGATCACAAGTACCAGCAGTTGGAGAATTAAACAATGTCATCATCCGCCTCTCATCCGACTCTAGGGTTCATCAATGTATTGATATTGTGGTTGTTGACATCCCAGAAGCCTATGGTGTATTGCTTAGTAGAGACTGGTCTAGCAAATTGCAAGGATACTTCGCCACAGACTGGTCTCACTTATGGCTACCTTACAAAGGGAGAAACAATCAAATCAGAGTCGAAAGTGAACCGTACATGAAACACACTGTAACTGATTTGGATGCCACAAATGAACCCATCAGCTTCGCCCAAGAGGAACTTGGTATGTGTTTTCTAGATTCCATTTTTGGGTGTTACCGACCTCCCCAGTCCGCAGTAGGTCCCGAGGTCCTTTCTGAAATGACACTCGTCACAGAGGAACAAGCTCAAACTGTATCACACCAAGCCGAAATTCCTCCACAAGCCACTGCCCCCAAGGACCCGGAAAATGATATATGGACATTGTATTACGACGGTTCCAAGAATCTCGATGGTTCTGGCGCCGGCTGCGTTTTTCTTGATCCGCATAAGAAAAAATTCTTAGTCTCTTGTCGACTTGAGTTCCAATGCACTAACAACACTGCTGAGTATGAAGCTTTGATCCTTGGGCTTAAAAAGGCACTGGATTTGAAGGTAAAATGCTTACGAGTCATTGGAGACTCCGAGATCATCACTCGGCAGGTACGCAATACTATTCACTGTTTATCTCCACATTTGAAGGCGTATCAGCAAGAGGTATGGCGATTAATTTCTGCTTTTGACGCTTTTGGAATTAAATCTGTTCTAAGAATGCATAACGCAGCGGCAGACACTCTAGCTAATGCTGCCGCCAGGTTTACCCCTTTGAGGGACGGTTTTCTATTGAAGTTATGTACAAACCCTCCGTGCCAGACAATATCACTAATCTGCGTGTTTTTGATGATGATCAACAGGTGCTGGAATTTATTTGCAACTCGGAGATATTCAAAGACGCTGCTATAGATGAATATGAGCACGAACAAGCTATGCAAAAGGAGTACGAGCAATTCAAAGGAAACCCCATGCCTAAAGGGGTGGTATCACTGGAAAAGCTTTTCGATCTGTAAAATCGGTTCCGTGGGCCCCCAAATGCAAAAGTACAGAGCTCTATTTTAGCTCATCGACAAGTGAATTTGGGATCAGAGGATAATCCTAAATTCGTCAACCTCGGGAAAGACTGCACCCCCCAAGAGGCCCAGGATTTCACTCAGCTATTTCGTAAGTATCGTGACGTGTTCGCTTGGACATATGAGGAATTACGCACATACGATACTCGAATCATACAACACATGATACCGATCAAAGAAAATGTAAAACCATTTCAACAAAAGCTTAGGAAAGTACACCCTACGATGGAGCCACTGATTCTAAAAGAACTTAAGAAACTATTGGATGCCCGCATTATCTTCAAAGTTCGCGACTCCACATGGGTGTCCAATTTGGTTCCGGTACGGAAGAAATCAGGTGAAATTCGCCTATGTGTAGATTTCCGAAACTTAAACCGGGCCTCGAGTAAAGACAATTACCCAGTTCCCCCTATGGAGCAAATATTACAGGCAGTGTCCGGGTCAGAGATGTTCTCTCTATTGGACGGATTCTCTGGTTACAATCAGGTACTGGTGGCCGAACCAGATAGGTTAAAGACTACCTTTCGGACTAAGTGGGGAACTTTCGCTTACAGGCGCATGCCTTTTGGATTAATCAACGCGGGAGCGACATTCCAAAGAGCTATGGATATAGCATTCAGGGGTCTGATAGGCCAAAGTGTGGTAGTCTACTTGGATGATGTTACGGTATTCTCTAAACGCCGAGGGGATCATTTGCGTCACCTCAGACAGATTTTCGAAAGATGCAGAAAATACGGTATCTCGCTCAACCCAAAGAAAAGCATTTTTGCCGTAGCAGAGGGAAATCTGCTAGGTCACATCATAACTAAACAAGGTATTGTCGTTGATCCAGAACGCGCGAAAGCCATCGCTCAGATTTCTCCCCCCAGCAGTAAGAAAGCAATGTAGTCCTTTTTGGGAAAGATCAATTTTGTACGTAAGTTCATATCAGATTTCGCCCAGATAGTGAAACCACTGCAGGGAATGATAAAGAAAAATGCTACCTTCAAATGGAATCAACCCGAAAAGGAAGCTTTCGACCAGATCAAGAAAGCTATAGCCGAAGCACCTTCCCTCCAGAGCCCAGTTTTCGACAGAGATTTCAGCTTGTATACGTTCGCTTCGGATTCGTCCTTGGCAGCCGTACTCACACAAAAGGACAGAAATAACGACGAGCATCCCATTTCATTCATGAGCACCGGTCTGCAGGGAGCTGAATTAAATTATCCCGAAATCGAGAAACAGGCCTATGCGGTATATAAAGCGGTCAAACATTTCAGACCATACATCTTGAAAAACCATGTCACAGTTTACGTTCCCCACCCAGCTGTTCGCTCACTGTTCATGCAGCAGGAGCTGGGCGAGAGACGAGGGAACTGGGTTGCGTGTATGCAAGAATACGACTTAGAGTTTAAGCCAGCACGCACAGTGAAAGGACAAGGTTTATGCCAGATGGCTGCAGAGGCCGCAAGTTCCCAACAGAGTGAAGAAGATAATTGGGAACAAGAAATTGATATGTATCAAACTGATGTCTTGCCTCAGATAAAGGACCCTTCTTGGTACTCGGATATTTCAGGATATTTAACACACGGTACATTGGACCCCGCTCTAAACGCCCTGCAGAAACGTGCAATCAGACTCAAAGCTGCTCCTTACCAGTTAATCCAAGGGAAGCTTTTCAGGAAACATTCCGATGGGGTCATGTTACGCTGCCTGGAATATGATGAAGCTCAGAAGATCTTAATCGAGCTGCATGATGGACCAGCAGGAGGTCATTTTGCCGGGGATACTACAGCCCATAAAATAATGCGAGCAGGTTATTATTGGCCACCTCTTTTCAGAGATGCTCACGCATATGTTCGGAAATGCGTTCAATGCCAGAAATTCGCAAACCGAGAAGCGCGCCCCGCCGCCCCTTTGTTGTCAGTAGCAGTGGAAGAGCCTTTTCAACAATGGGGTCTAGACGTCATTGGCGAGATCCTACCCCACTCTTCTAAGCAACACCGGTACATCCTAACAGCCACTGATTACTTCACCAGGTGGGTTGAAGCAGTACCATTACGCCAAGTCAACGACCAAGAGGTAATGCAATTTGTCATTCATTCCATCATTACCAGGTTTGGCGTTCCGACATCCTTGGTTTTTGATAATGCAACATATTTTTCATCTTTTAAATTATATGATTTTGCTTTAGAAAATGGTATCGTTCTTAAACACTCTGCAAAATACTATCCCCAAGGAAACGGTCTAGCGGAATCAACCAATAAAAATCTGATTCGCATCATTAAAAAGACCTTACTGTCTCACCAACGCAACTGGCATAATGCTCTCCAAAATGCACTTTGGGCCGATCGTGTCACCCCCTAAGTCCTCAATAGGCACCTCACCATATTTTCTCGTGTATGGGAAAGAAGCTGTCCTCCCACCCAATTTGTCTCTTCCCACTTTACAGTTGTCTCAAGAGTGTCATGGTACCCCTTGCCCTACCTTGCAAACCCGCATTGACACCCTTCTGAAACTAGAAGAGGAAAGGCAGAAAACCCGGGAGAAATTCGCCATCCACCAGAGTCGGATCAAGAAATGGTTCGATAAAAAGTCTGCAGGAGATAAAAAATTTGACGTAGGAGATCTTGTCCTAAAGTGGGATAAGGCACACGAAGAGAAAGGAAAACATGCCAAATTTCAAGCACTATGGATAGGTCCCTTTCAGGTTAAAGAAAAGATAGGTTCCCATACTTTCCGATTGCAAACTCTGGAAGGAAAAGTTGAGGTCCTCCCGGTAAACGGGCATGACCTCAAACACTACTTTACTTAAAACCCCCTAAAAAAAAAAAAAAAAAAACTCTTTCTCTAACTTTTCAAAGAAAACCTTGTCTAAGCTGCCCGCAACCGACTCACTCCTTGAAGAGGTTCTATGCTGATGAAAGGCCCTTCTCGCCAAAACACGGGGCAGTCGAAACTCGCTTGTGATGGGCACCTAAAGATAATACACGGTCTTACTAGAGTCTTCAAGCATAAGGAACCACCTAGCGGCTTAAAAGGGTGCAGGCAGAAAAGGTCTTGCATAGCAGCAACCGGATCGTGAGGGAACAGGGCTAACTCAAAAGAATTGCAGGTCTTCCGGGAAAAACCCGAGTCCTCATATGAGACCAGGAGCAACCTCTCTGCAAGCAAAATAAGTCGGGATCCCTCATCCGCCCAGGCAAAATATGCCCATCTAAATAAGTGCCACAGGCACATTCTCAAATAAGTGCAATCGCACACAAATAAAGGGTAAAGGATTGAGAAAGGCTTCCTGTGCAGAGAGGTGTTGTAACGACTCCGCCGGGGTACTGACCAGGCTCGCTGGCAACGGAGCAACGTTCACGACTCCTAGGCAGTGACTCCGCCGAAGCCGAGAGGTTCGCTGGCAGCGGAGCAACACCATGAGGACGAAATAATTGTACCGGACCCTGCAGTGGCCCAAGGTTTCCCCGACCCTCTCGATCCTGGAAGCGTGAGGAATTAAAATTCGGTTGATCTGCACCCAACAAGCCCAAGGGGCAGGCGACTACGCGGGGTGGCAAAGGAAGGAAAGTGTAAACTCTGAGGTAAAAGAACAAGTAAGTATTAGACCCCTCCCTCCTCCCTCATCGACCCTTCATCAGCAGAGACTCTGAATTCATCCAGTGAATCGCCATTTGTTGTAGCTCCTACAACACCCTCCAAAAACTACATAAAATCATAACACACACTTCAAAATTTTTGGAGCCCCCCTTAAAACTAAAGAAGGAAAAAAGCCAAGTAAAGTTTTAAAGGCAAGTCGCTAAGTCGCATATCCATTATTTGCGACCCATGCGACCTATGCGACTCTGCGACCCTAAGGTCGCATAGGTCGCCAGGTCGCAAGAGTCAGAATTCGATCAATTTGCGACCTTGCGACCTAGCGACCTCAAGGTCACAAGGTCGTAAAATGAAGTTTTAAAGAAATTAGCGACTCAGCGACCTTTGCGACCCAGCGACCTTAAGGTCGCAAGGTCGCAAGGTCGCAAGGTCGCAAACTTGCAACCTGCGACCTCATTAAATGTCCGCACGTGCGACCTTTTTATATAAGGTTGGGTCGCTAGGTCGCATTTGTGACTCTCAACGAAAACCGTGGAATTGCTCTGACAGGTCGACTGGCGCGTTTTCTTCCGGGTAAGT
Source organism: Pinus albicaulis (assembly GCA_034641835.2). Taxonomy (NCBI): domain Eukaryota; kingdom Viridiplantae; phylum Streptophyta; class Pinopsida; order Pinales; family Pinaceae; genus Pinus; species Pinus albicaulis. Next base: position 971,531,013 of record CM076577.1, on the reverse strand, counting down.
TGCCTTTTCCTCCCTATGTTTCCCTCTTAAGCATTTCTTGCCATTATTAAGCCTCCCCACGGTCTTATTTATTTGCTGGAAAGGATGTAGGGTTTTCTTTTGAGTTTCACCGTTGTTTTGTTTCCCACAAACCCCAAGGTCACCCGTCTCTTGCCTAATTCCTCATGGTCGGCTTCCTTGGTCGGGCTTAAACTTTTCAAACCGCATATTTTTCCCCGTTAGGAAGATTGGCCGCGGGAATGCGCGAATCCTCCCATAGGCGCAGTGCGACCGCGACCTAGCGACTGTGTCGCAAGGTCGCAAGGTCGCAAATCCCGCCTGGCCGATCGCGACCGCGACCTAGTCGCAAGGTCGCGAGGTCGCGTGTCGACCCTTTTGTGGATCAGCGACCCACGAATCCCAAGGAATCAATTTATCTTGCATGTAGACTCTATTTAGCCATTATCATCATGTCTTTCTCATCCCGATTCTGTCTCAATGCAAGCAGAATTAAGAGCGCATACGCACGGTCCTCTCCGACTCTAGCAACTTGGCACCCCGGGTATCCCGAAGGAGAAGTAGGCAGGTAGTGGAGGAAGAGTCAGACACAGACATACAAACATCTCCTCCGCCAATATACAGAGACACCCTTTGCACCTTCGCAAAGGAGGACAGCCTTAGGTGGTATGAAGTATACCGCGAGTTCGCCATGCCAAAGGATGAGTTTCCAGAAGATCTCCCGGACCGGGAAGTATACCTGAAAGTCAAGAAGTCAAAATTGCACCTAGCAGGGTCCCATCCCGCCATCTTTCTGTGCCCAGAGATGTTGGACTGGATCATACAGAAGACGGATCCGAAGAACTTCACAATCCGAGATAGTGCAGGAAAAGCCTTCGCAACACTGGAGAGCTCAAAAGCACAGGTCTACTACTCGCTCCCCAAACCAGAGGTGAACTTCACCCCAAGATGGTTTTCTGCAAATGAAGTGCCGATGGTTGATACAATCAGAAAATGGTGGGCAGAACCAGATAAATTCAAAATAAAAAAGGACCAGGAGTACCCGGTGGCCAGTCTGAGGAAGGTATATAAGTTAGTGGCCGCCATGTTGTGCAGAATTTACGGGCGCTCGGACGCCACCACCTTCAACGGAACATGGGAAACCATCATGGAACACGTGACAGTATATGGCACTCGGTTCAATTGGGCTGGTATATTAATGGGCTCCATGCACACAAATTTGGCTTCAGCTTTAGCCCCAGATGAGGGAGCGCCATCAGAATTCTATATGGCTTCATATCTGCTAGATGCTGTCTGTGCCCAGCTGCATGTCGAAGGATGGCCGCATAACTGGGACTCCGAACAAACCCAGGCAATACATTTGCAGACCAAGGTATTCTGGGAATCCAGGTACAAGTCAGACATCGAGCAAATCTCTCATATATTCATTCCCGCCCTCTACGGGAAACTATTCGGTCAAGACACCCCATGTATGTCTTGGCGTGCAATGGAGACAATGGGTCAGGTGGCACACTGGTTTCGATTCTCTGAATTCATAATCATCCGAGTATTTGGCTCGTTTAAAGCACCACATGCTCTGCCCAAGTTTATTACCGATAAGGTGCTCATACAGGAGGTATGTTTCCAGATGACCTCGGGTTTCTCTAACGTCCTTTCCAAAGGGAAGAAGAAACCTTGGCCCGCTCTACCTCTCACCATTGGTGCCTATACAGTAAAAGACTCCAGAGAAGTAGCGCGTGAAGAGGAAGAGGTAAAAAGTTATCACTTCAGGAATCTGGATTGCTGGACTTATGACCCAGTCAGGATAGTCCCTGAGCATTGTAAAAGGGCCAATTTTAGATGGAGTTATCAGCACGTCGAGCGCCCAGCAGAGGACGAAAAAAGAAACTGGTACAATGCAGAAAGGCATCTAGCTCCAGGGATCGACTCTGACAAAGAAAGAGAGGGTCACCAGAATTTAGGAGGCTCTTCTTCCTCCAAAGATAAGAAAGCACAGACCAGTACGGAGCCTGACACCACAGATCAGCAAAGGGAAGCAGAAGCCCAAGCCAAACTGGAAGAGGAGAAGAAAAAGAAGGAAGATGAAGAGAAACGTAAGAAAGACGCCAGGACAGAGCGGAAAAAGAAAAAGGAGGAGGAGAAGGAAAGACAGGAAAAGGAGGCACAGGCGGCAGCTGAAAAGGCACTGAAAGAAGAACTCGACAAAGTCGATCGTCAGAAAAAGGCAGAACAAGCCGCCGCGGCAGAGCGAAAGAGAAAAGAGGAAAAGGAAGCAGAGGCAGAGGCAGAACGCCGGAAGAAAGAAGAACACGACAAGGCGGAAGCAGAGCGCCGACAAAAGGAGAAAGAAAAGGGTCAAACGCAAGATGAAGAGGACGAGCTAATAGATGACATTGACCTATCTCCCCTGGATATCCCTGCAGGTGGCGCGAGAAGTACCCTCAATGTTGATGACTTTCCCGGGGAGCAAGAAGAAGAAGTCTTCGACTTGACCCGATTGACATTTGACCAATTCTCTTTCAAGATACGGCAAGAGAAAAGGAAATCCTTAGCGCAAGGCCATCCCGCCATCTCTACGGTCGACACCGGAAAAGACATAGTCCCAGACACAAGGACTAATCCTGTTATGATAGCGTCAGCAGGCACCGCTTTTGCCGCGGCCACAGAGGAAAATGTCACTAGGATGAGCAGGGAAATTATCTCTTTACAGAACAGGCTAAAAGCGGCAGAGCAGGAAAAATCAAGGCTAGAAAATGAGATGCTGCAGCTTCAGGGTAGGCCCGCCCAAGTGAATGAGGTCCCACTGGCGGTCAGGAAAGAGTGTGATGTGTTGGAGATGACAATGAAGCAAGTATAACAGGAAATGCTCATCCAGAAACAAACAGTGTCCCCGTTAGCAGAGGCACGAGAGGAAACCAGGCAGAAACACGAACAGCTCAGGGAAGCCTCGGCAGCTTTGGACAAAATGATGAACTGGACAGCGCAGTATCCGCAAGCTCCTGAACATGTGCCTAGGAAGGATTGGAGTCATACACAAGAAGCCAAAGTGAAAATTCGGATGAATATGCAGTCCAAAGACAAGTTAGCCAAAGATTTGGACAAAGTAATTTCTGCATATAATCACCTAATCAGCGGCATTGACTCCATGAATGCTCTTCATCACATTCCATCATTAGGGGCACTGAACGAGACTAAAGACTGGGAACAGGTAGAACAGGAAATACAGTCTTTCCTGCAACCCGTGAGACAAGCTGCGGCCGCACCAGAATTCGAGGCATCACAAGAAAACCTAAATCGGTTGCTTGTCACGCCGGTACAAATCTACACCAAGCTTGCCTCCCTCTCAATGCTGATCTCTCAGAAGAAGGAGACTCTGGTACCGAATTCCCTAGAGTGTATGCACCGGATAAAAGAGGAAAGCCCCCTTGTCGCTCCCATAACGGCAGATTACCAGACTTGGCGAGACTTCCTCAAGGGCAAGAAAGTTGACGATCCAGAAACTTCAATTGCGCGACCACCTCCATAGTTCAACCGCTGGGTCGCAGGTCGCACTTGCGACCAGGTCGCAGGTCGCACTTGCGACCAGGTCGCAGGTCGCAGTTTCGGCAAAAGGGAAGCTGAACCGCCGGGAAGCTGAACCGTCGGAAGGCCATAAGTGCGTCTGTTGAACCTATAAATACCCCTGTGGGGAACATTGTAAAGGGTTGCTCTTTTTGGGACTGAAAGGCATTATTGCATTGTAACTGAAGAAGCATACTCTTGATATATGAAATACAATACATGTTAAAACCCCTTTGATTGGATGATGTGTTTAGCTGTGACAACATTGTGTGTATTCTGCGTGCAGTTTCAGAATATCTTCTGATTAATGAATCTGTGTTATCAATAGTATCATTTATGCACCATAGCTATCTGTGATTGTGTTGATGATGCTCTAGTTTGTTATTTACTTCATGATGAATGTTAATGAACTGTTTTATTAGCATTTCGTTATATCTTTCGGAAAGTTAAGGGATATTCTCGCCACAAAGAACTGTTTCTTTGGCGGTCAGATTATCCTGCATGCATACCTCATAGATGTGTTGCTAACGACACTTCCTGAGTGTATGCATTCTGTCTATTACCTTGCTACGCACGGTGTCATATATTGGTTTTATACATCAGTCATGTATTCTGTATCATGTGAATGAGTGTATGTTTGCAGTTTCAATCAGGTTGCTCGAAACCGGAGAGATAGTCATTTGAGTGGTAGCCGGACCCACACCCCGGACGGGATCCCTACTCCAAACGGTTCAAAGTCTAATTGGGACTTTCTACCGGGGAGATCCCCTACTGTTGGCCGGACATATTTTCCCGTCAACAGATGGTCATAATTAGAGTGGGGAAATTGACGAATTGAGATTGGATTGTGTCTGGTCGATGTGCTCGATCATTAATGGGCAAGCACCCCAACACAATCATGATTAGGGCCTAGGGTTCTGAGGCTTCCACCAGATGGTTCTCCACACATTCATCCATATGACGACTAATATCAATTGCACCCCCCCCCTCTTTCCTCTGTATTGACTTCATAGGGATGGGGGTATCGCACTCCACCTCCATCGTTAGATCTCGAAAGAGATCAATGGCTTGCACCCGAGGGAGTTCCCTTCCTATCGACATCGCAAAGGCACACACTATTGATCTTAAGTGGAAAATCTTCACCAACCAATTGAAGTGGTGGCTCTCACTCAATCATACCTTGACGCTTAAGACCTCTGCTTAGTGGCCCCTTCCATGTCATCTTGATCTTGTTCTCCCAGAAATTCTCTTCGCATGCTTATTTATTATCTATTGGGGACTCATTATTGTGGTTGTGTGTATGGTGGGGTTGTCCAACCCTGATTCCCATTGGTCTTCCATTCTAACTTTGACAACAATCCCAACTCGCTGCCTTGTCACCCCTTTCCCTTTTTAAAGGATCCCTTGAATAACTCTAAGGCAATACACCGGGTTGACTTGTCTCATGGCCCACCCTGCACCAATACCCTTATGACTGGGATCATTTGGAGGACACCATATCTCGGCCCCACGCCATCCCATGCTCCTCTGCAAGCTTCCCCTTTTAACTTATGATATTATGGCCTCAGGGATGAGATGTTTTATGGGCTCCACTTTGGCTAATAGGAATGCTCCCCACCTCCAAGCTGCAAGTCCATCTAGTCGAGTTCCTATCCATACATGTTTTTCCCTTGCATTGTTGCTTAAGAAATTTCGAGATATAAACTCTAGGCTCACGTCACCTTCCCTTTTTTCAATAGCAAGGAGGAAAAATTTGGGCATCCAATACAAAGCTTCCACGGTTAGGTCTCTGTCAGGATGTTGGGTAAGGGTTATCCGTTTAGAGCTATAAGGTTGAATTCTCGCCTAGCTTACTCTCAACACTTTCTCATTAATGAAATTCACCATGAAAGCATGGATTCACTCATGGCTTAGTTTTAGAGGTTCAAAACTCGTTTGGACCTGCACTAGAATTCCTCCATGGCCACTATGTCTTACTAATCACTCACTTGTGCTATCATTATTGAGTTTATGATAGAGCTACTTCCCGTGTCCACAAGATTATCAGGATACCAAAAGGGTGACAAGAATATTGGCATTCCTTTAAGGTATGGGAAAATCCTTTTGAGGGTTCAGATACAGGCATGCGGCTTATGGACATGCATATAATGAATAAATTCTTGGCCCTCAAGCATTCCCTCTTTCGGGACATGGAACTCTAGGCATGTTTGAGTAGGTGACATTTTAGTCGTCCCCTGCTAGGAACTTATAGTGAACTCCTAAAGGGCCTCCACCTCTCCTACCACATGTTAGGGAGAACCATGCAGCTCACAAAAACCTTACAAGCAAGATTTTTGGCTTCTAACCTAAGTATTTTCTACAACTCTGCAAATAGAGAAGAAGTGCATCTACAAAAATGTGGGGATATACAATTCTAGTCAATCCCTGTTATGAGGTCCTGCTCTACTCAAGAGTGCACATAAATCTTTTGGACCAAATCCTGGTCAAGGGAACAATGTAACCCAACACCAGGGCATTTATCTCAACATTCTATAAAATCCCCTCATGTAAAGTCACAAGTTATTAAAATTAAAGGAGAAGGGAAACCTTAACATTATGCCAATGCTTTATAACAACAACAAGGGCTTGTACCCAACACCTTTATCATGTTGTACACAAACCCTATAAAAACATGTAGTATTCGATGTAATCATCATACTGTAATAAAATTTATAATGTTAAGTATTTACAATGGAATCAGCATCTTGCATTGTGTTCCAGTGCCCTCAAACATTGCAAAATATATTATTCATTCATGTGAATAATAAGAACATAATCCATGTTCATTGCATTTATATGCACCATTTCAATTCAAAATGCAAACACATGTTCATTAGCATTTTAAATACAAAAGAACACTCATCTTGGAATGTTTTAGGCAACTGGGTCTGAGACTATGACTCTCCACCCAACTGTAGATAGTTGCAGCTAGTTCTCACTTGAATCTATTACCCCTAATCCGGATTCCAAAGGCTGAGATGACATGATCAAGGGAGTAAACGACACTACTGGTAAAAACAAGGACTCTAGAGGAATCCAGAGGTGTTCCTACCTCCACCCACCAACCAACTAGCAGTCCATGATTTCATAAGAAGTCCAAAGGCCCATTTCTTGCACCCTTAAGTTTCTCAACAAATAGTAAACTACAGGGAATATAAAGGCTTTACCTCCACTCTCTAGGGAATCTAGAGGCTTTACCTCCACCCTGAGACACAGTGGATCCACCCACTAATGGAATCCAAAACCAACTATCAACAATCAATAAGCAAAAGAGACTCCAAAACTTCTCATCAAGAATCCAAGGGCTAAACCTCTACCCACAAACCAACTAGCAGTCCATGATTTTATAGGGAATCCAGAGGCCCACTACCTCCAACCTTTAGTGACTCAGCAACTATTAAACTCCAGAAAATCCAGAGGCTTTACCTCCACCTTGAGACACAATGGTTCCACCCTCTAAGGGAATCCATAACCCATTGTTAATAATCAACAAGCAAATGAGACTCCAAACCTTCCTGCTAAGAATGCAAGTGGTAAACGTCTACCTAGGTTTTCAAGGGATTCTAGAGAATATCCATCTCCACCCTCCAACCTCATGGTTGTCCTGAGGTTTACCCTCACCTAAAGAAGCTCCTCCTGCCCATTGTATCTCAACCAAAAAAATCAATAGCTCCCCTCCTTTGGTGCCCTAGATCAAACCATAAGTGCCTCTTTTATTTTTTGCCCCTCCACAATGGTCTTCCTTTTTTTCCGTCCTCCCCCTTTCTCTGCTACTCCCAAAATAAAAAAATGAATCTCTTCCTATGCAGTGACTAACTTCCTCTGTCCTTGTTGCTTGTCACATTTTTCTAAGGCAACACAGTCATTGTACTTCTCTTACAGTTCCATAAATTCTAAACACAATTCATTAAAACACACAATAACCAAACTTCAATGGTTGTCCCAACAGTTCAAATTTTCTTGCAACAAGGAGCCTTGAATATCCCAAGCAAGCAACCTCCCCAAATCTGGAATCTGTAACCCTTTACTCAACCCATTTTTTTTTTAAATATTGTAAAAATGTTTACATTGCATTTCATGAGAGTAAACATGGGTTGGGGATGTCAGTAACCCAACCCCCTTGAGGGAACACACCCTCAGTGCTCTTCTGCTCATATGCAACATAGGAAACAAAAATATAAATATGTATTATTTTATGGAGCATTATATGTACAACTATATACAATATTTACAACATGTGCACATTTGCTTCAACTAGCAAACAAAGATGGATACACACTCTTCATGGAATAAATCATTTCCAGGTGGTTTCCTCAGGTCAAAAGTGCTTCCATTGCACTTTGACTTACTCTATTGCTCAATTATGGAGCTTGAAACTGGTGTGGTCTAGAATTCACAATGTTTATGGATGTAACTCTCCTTCTCGTTCCACCTGTAGCACATACTAATCAATAACATGATCATAATTCTATACATATATTTTAAGTAAAGAAATATGGAAGGCGTCATGAAATTTAACTGAAGGAGGTAAAGCTAGCCTATAGGCCATGGGTCCAATCCTTTCAAGGATCTCAAAAGGCCCACAATATTTTGGTTCCAACTTGGCACATGACCCAATCTTCAAGGAACTCTTCTTGGGTTTGATTCTAAAGTAAACATGTTCCTCAACTTTGAACTATTTATGGACCCTATGTTGATCCACATAAATTTTCTACCTATATTGTGCCACCTTTAAATTTTTCTTGATGGTATGAATTTGTTTCTCCATTTCCTTGAGCATGTAAAGCCCAATAAGGACCCTATTCACTGGATCACTCCAACTGATAGGAGTATTGCAAATTCTTGTTATCCATTGTTGTATGCAAACTCTACAAGTGGAAGATACTCGTCCCACTTCTTGGGTTGATGCATCACATACATCCTCAATATGTTTTCGAGGATTATATTTTTCCTCTATTTTCTCCCATTCGTCTGTGGATGATATGCTATGTTGAATGAAAACTTTTTCCTCATACCTACAAATTTTTCCTTCCAAATCTTAATGTGAAATTAGAATCTTTGTCTGAAATAATTTTCTTGGGAATTCCATGTAGTCTCACAATCTCCTTTATGAAAATTTTCTCCGTATCACTAGCCGAGTTGGTGGACTTGACTACTACAAAATGAGATACTTTTCTCAACCTGCCAACAACCACCATAACTGCATCATGTTTTCGGGAGGTTCTAAGAAAACCTGTGATGAAATCCATGGATATCACCTCCCATTTCCATTTCAGAATGGGGAATGGGTTGTAATAATCCTACTGGATTCTTGCATTCAAATTTTACTTACTGGCATTATATGAATTTAACCACAAAATTAACCACTTGTTTCTTCAAACTTGGGCAATAGTAAAAATTCGGAATGGCTATGAGAGTCATCTAGTAATTTGGATGGCCTGAATATGGCTTGACATGGAACTGTCTAATTATGAGTCTCTTCTGTTCATCATCATTTTCCACATAAATTGTGTTCCTAAAAATAATTAGGATGTCATTAGTGAGGTGATATTCCTCATTCCCACCATCTTGTTGCAACATTCCCCTCATTTGTTGATATTTTTCATCATGTTGTCCTGCATTTTTTACCCTTTCTACTAGGTCTATTTTGTAAGAGCTTACGACTTCCAATTGATTTAATTTAATTCTCCTACTAAGTGCATCAACATCCCTGTTCTCTTTGCCTTTAATGTGATTTATTTCAAATTCAAACTCACTAATTATGGCCAACCATCTAGCATGTCTTGCATTCACCTTGGGTTTCTCAAAAAAATACTTGATTCCACTGTGGTCTATCATAAATGTAATTTTACTAGCAAGGAGGTAATGCCTCCATATCTTCAATGTATGAATGATCGTATATAACTCTAGATCATGAGTCACATAATTCATCTCATCCTCAATCAATTTCCTGAACTCATAAAAAGTTACATGGCCTTCTTGCATTAAGATTCCATTAAGCCCTTCCTTGCATGCATCTACACACATCACAAAATCCTTGTCAGGATCTACAATCCTCAATATTGGTGCATTCGTGAGCAACTATTTCAATTTCTCAAAGCTTGCTACACACTCAACTGTCCATTTAAATTTCTTTCCTTCCTCTACAATGAGGTGATAGGATGACCTATCTTGGAGAATATTATGATAAACCTCCTATAATAACCTACCAATCCCATGAATGATTTTATCTTACTCACACTCTTCAATTTTTGGCCACTCCATTATGTCCTTGATCTTCTCTAGATAAAATTATATCCCTTCCTTGGAGACAATATACCCCAAATAGTTTATATGTGATTGGAATAAATCAAACTTGTTGATTTTTGCATAGAGCTTGTGTTCCCTCAACAACCGTAAGACTGCAGTGAGATACTTTTCATGCTCTTCCTCAATCTTTGAGTACACTAATATGTCATTGACTAATACAATGACAAACTTGTCAAAATATGAATGCGACACACTGTTCATTAAGAAGATGAACATGGTAGGGGAATTAGTAAGCCAAAAGGGTACCACTACAAACTCATAGTGTCCATATCTTGTCTAGAAAGCAGTCTTATGAATTTCCTCCTCCTTGATCCTTACTTTATGATATATTGACCTCGAGTCAATCTTTGAGAAGTTTACTGCTCTTCTTAGCTGATCAAAGAGATCATCAATTCTTGGCAATGGGCATCGGTTCTTTATGGTTACCTTGTTTAAGTACCTATAATCGATGAATAATCTAAGTGTCCCATTTTTTTTCTTTACAAAGAGTACTGGAGCTCCCCATGGTGACATGCTTGGCCTTATGCAGCCCTTTTCCAACATCTCCTTTAGCTACAATTTTAGCTCAACCAATGCATGGGTACTCATCCTGCATGTTGCCTGGGATGTTGGTGTTGCTCCATGTACCAAGTCAGTAGAGAAGTATATCTCTCTATGAGGAGGTAATCCAAAAACCTCTACTGGGAACACATCACTTTCCTCATTTTCAATATTGATGCTAGCCTTCATATCACTTGAGACTTGCACTACAACCAACATTCATCCCTTTTTACGGTTGCACTTGATTTCCATAACCATGAAATTCCTTATTTAAGTAAGCTTTCTCCTGCCCTACAAAACTATTCTTTCTCTAACCTCATCTAGGAATTCAATTTCCTTTTAATATCAATCCACTCTGGCATTGTGTTTATATGGCCAATCCATACCCAAAAATATGCTATATGCTCCCAAAGGTAACAAATTTAGGTGTGCTATGGTTGGCATGCCTTGGAGCTCAATCTCACATGACTTTACCCAATAGCTCATTTTTCTCTTTATTCCTATTGTAAATTGAACCAACCATGGTTCTGCATGAAATTCCTGAGCAAGATTGCATCTTTCCACAAGTTCTTGGCTAACATAACTATAGTTAGAACAAACATCATTTAGAATATAAATAATTTGGTTACACAACTAACCTTCCATCTCAATGATGGATTCCTGGTGGTCTGCCTGGCGATTGTCCATTGTTGCATGAATTTTGGGCAAACTTTGAGCTACATCACCCATTGTACACACCTCCTAGATGTTATAAATATTTGGACAACATTTCTCTGGTTTGGACAATCTCACTTCGTGTGATTTTCACCACATATCCAACACTTTAATTTCTCTCTTCCTTCAAGCTTGTGTTGCTCTATTGTAGGCTGCAATATATTTCTCTTAGTAGCAGTGTTAACTTTCTGTTGAAATTGATTTTCATGGGATGGATGCTTACCTCCCCTCGTTTCTGAACTTTTCCTAAGTCAATTCTTCTTATTTCTAGTGTTGTTCCTCACCTTCAAATAATTCTTAATTTTTGGCATATGTTTTTCTTGCTCATAACAGTGCTTGAACTTCTTAATGACATCCTTTAGAGTGTGGGGTTCCAACAATTCAATTTTATCCTTGAATGTCATTGGGATCCCACTAATAAATATTTGAATATTGGCTTTCTCATCCCTGAGATATGTCATATACCTCAATAGTTCCAAGAACTTAGTGACATACTCCTTATTTTTCATTTGTCCCATCTTGAGTTCATAGAACTATTTTGCTTTGCTATCATAATAACACACAGAAAAATATTGATCTCTAAAGAGCTTTTCAAATTCATTCCAAGTAAGCTATCCCTAAAAAATTCCTCTAATTTTTTTCACATTTTCCCACCATATGTCTGCTTTCCCTTTCAAGCCATAAGTGGCAATCTTGGCTTTCATAATTTTATAATAATCATGAATTCTGAAAAAATTCGCCCTCCCTAAAAACTAGGCTTCTGAGCCTTCATATTTATTCATTTCCCCATAAAATGTGGGTGGTTTGGTTTTCTTAAGTTTCTCTCGCATATGATCCCTTTACTTTCTTCCCTGATTATGATGATGATAATGGGAGTGATGGCGGTGCCTCCTAGTATTATAACTAGATTGCCTACTAGAATGATGCACATAAGTGTTGGTTCTTCCTCTTGGGATGCACAATGATTCATTTCCATGCACATTATATTCACTTTCCTACCTATGCTTCTTCCTATACCAACTACCATCTACTCTATTTATTTTCTCTTATCACTCTTTAGGGCTCCTCCTGAATCTATGAATAGCCATCATCTTAGGTTACCTCTATCTTTGTAAATATGAGATACTTTTCAAAATGATTTCATTTACTTCATATTTCCTCTCTTAAGCTCTCGCCAACCTTTCATTGTCTCCCTTAAAGCTTCTAACTTTAGCCCTTAGGCTCCTTAAAGTATCCAACCAATTACGAGAGTTTTCCCATCCCCCATTGGCCAATTGATCTCTATTATGCAACTAACACATAAAATAGAAGAAAATATAGATCAACAACTTAAAAATTATCCACTTCGAGGGGGAAATCTCCTTCACATTACATAAATGAACAATTCTTGGATGATACAAATGACAAAACCTACCTTCTATATATATGAGTCTAAGGGGTCACAATATAACAATATGGGGACTACATGGGCACAACAATAACAATAATGAGGCTACACTAATAATAACAATAAGGGGATACACTAGTATTATAGGGACCTAACATGCCCCTCTCCTTCAAAAAAGTTTTTTCCTCAATGCTTGAGTAGTTCTGGATGCTTCTGTATAAAATTATCATCCAACCATGTCGAATATTCAACGGGTAAGTTCTTCCACTTGCTGAGATACTCTGAAATTGATCGATTTCGTAGCTGTCGAGTTCTTGCTTCTATGACTGCTTCAGGTTCCAATTTGATTTTTCCTTCCTCATCAAGTTCTATAAATATTGTTTGAACTGGGAGCTTGTCACCTATAACCTTCTTTAAGCATGAAACATGGAAAACTGGGTGCACTTGGGAAGATGTGGGAAGATCCAATTTGTATGCCATAGTACCAATCATTCGCAACACCTTGTAAGGACCATAGTACTTTGGTGATAATTTATTGTCCTTATTAGCTTGCTTGAGGGACATTTGTTTGTATGGTTGTAACTATAAAAATACCCATTATCCTACATCAAAACTTCTTTTGCTGTGATGTTGATTTGACTGGTGTTTCATTCGATTCTGCGCCAAATTGAGGTTATCCTTTAAGAGTTGGAGAACTTGTTGTTGATGCTCGATGTGATCTTCCACTGCTTGAACCTTATAATTTTCACTTAAAGATGATGTGATGGACGGTGGATGATATCCATAAAGTTCCATAAATGGGGTCATTTTTCCTGTAGTATGGAAGGAATTGTTATACCACCATTCATCCAAAGGTAACCAATTGAACCTTTGTGTCTGTTTATCAGATACAAAGCAACATAGATATCCTTCCAAAAAAAATTATATATCTCAGTTTTCCCATCATATTGAGGATGATATGATGAGCTATGAGCTAATTGAGTACCCAAACAAGAAAATAATTCCATCCAAAAATTTCCAGTAAAAATGGGATGTTTGTCGCTTACAATAATCTTTGGGTTTCCATGTAGATTTTGAATTGTTTCCATAAATGCAATAGCAATTGTATTGTCTTTAAATGGATGAGATAATGCAAAAAAGTGTGCATACTTGGTAAGTCTATCAACTACCACCATGATGACAGTATTTCCTTCGGACTTGGGTAAACCTGTGATAAAATCCATTGAAACCTCCTCCCAACGTTGACATGGAATGAATAAAGATTGTAACAAACCCGAGGTCTTAATTGTCTCAAATTTATTTTTTTGGCAAACCAAAAATTCCACCACAAACTTTTGAATGTCATATTTAAGGCCATCCAAAAAAATTCCTTCTTGACCATGTGGTAAGTTTTTAAAAATCTCGAGTGCCCTCCTAAGGGAGAGGTGTGCAATTCCAAAATAATATTTTGTTTGATTTGGCAATTCTTACAAAGATATAATCAATCTTTGTACCATAATGAATAATTTTTCCAGCTAAATGTTTCAGATGTACTGGGATCTTGCTGCAAATTTTGAATGAGTGTCCACACATCTTCATCATTCTTCCATTCATCCCATGATTCGATTATCCACTCAGGTTGGATAATAGAAATGGCACAAATTCAAAACCCAAAGCAATTCTTCCACATCCTCATCCTTTCTTGAGAGTGCATCTGCCACAACATTTTTCTTCCCTTTTTTGTAGATGATTTCAAAGTCATAATCCAACATCTTTGTGACCCATTTTTTCTGCTCTTCTGAAAATAATATTTGTTCCAAAATGTATTTAAGACTATCATGATATTTTTTAACCTTGAAGTGTCTTCCCATTAGGTACGGTCACCATTACTTTAGTGCATGTAGTATTGCCAACATTTCCTTCTCATAAATAGGTTTCGATAAATACTTTCCTTTGATTGGACAACTTTCAAAAGCAATGGGTCTTCCTTCTTGAATTAGAACCACACCAATTCAATTTATTGAGGCATCTCATTCCATTACAATAAAGGCTTTTGTGAAGTCTGGTGTAGCTAAGACCGATGCTTGGCACATGATCAGGAGTTCATAAATTTTTCCCAAAATTCAAAGTTATAATATTGGGTTTAAACCAGGATGGTTGCGTATATCTCATCTCCCTAATTCGGGCACCATGAATGGTTCAAAAAAATGATGTCGCGTGAGGGAGATATCGCATTCTGATCAAAATGCCAAATAGGTAAATTTTGCGACAGGTTTGACTGGGATGCACAGTCAGTAGGGTGGATGTATAGTCAGCAAAAAGGAATATTCCTTTTCTCTGGGTCAATCAATGGAGGACAAGTGTCTGTTTTAATTTTGAAGGTATGGTGGGGAGAGCCAATCAGAGGCTGCCACGTGGCTAGCCCTGAGGCCGCCACGTGGCCCCTAAACCGCATTGTAAAAATTTTAGGAGTTTGCAAGAATCGACAGCGGAACCTCTGGACCACCATGCGCATGACTTAACCACCCGCTTTACACGTTGTTTCTTAACCTATATAGGCATCGGGTTAATGTTAAAGAGTAATCTGATGGCATGTGGGGGTTGGGGACCGCCGATGGTCCCAACCCACCAGTGGTACCGTTGGTGTTCACATGGCATTAAAACAAATGTTACAACCTGTTGTGGTTCTTGTGTTTTGGCAGATTTGGAAATACCAAAAGACAAGACAACATCAAACCACTTTTAGATCTCAGGATCTAGCCCTCTTGGATCCAGAGAGGGATCTCTCTATGAATGTAAAGAATGATATATCTTTAAGGCTCAATTTGAGTTATTGGGCTAGCTATGAAGCACATGGGTTTTTTATTTGTTTGTTTGGCTGGAGATCATTAACTGAGAAGGTTATGGAAGCGGAAAAGGAACAAAGTAGCAGGATGTTTCAGCATGGGAAAATAGGTCAAGAGAAGTGCCAATCCATTGGGCTATGGATTCATAAAAGGGTTTACTTGCATAACAACCATCCAAGGGTTTCCATAGGGCAAGTCATCTATACCAAAGGATCTCTTTAGATAGGTAGTGAGATGGAACATTAAGAATGGGTGAAGGAAAGAAACCAGAGTGCAGCTTGAGATCAGGTAAGGACTTTGAACCTATCTTGCTTTGACACACTTCAAAGGAAACTCTCGGTAATGACACAAAGGGCAGCTTAAGATCAGGTCATATGTCATTTAAATTCAGACCTGCTTTTAGCATACTCTTAAGGAAAACAATCCTCATAACCACTTTCAAAATAGTAGAAAACATTTAAGGTTAAACACAGAGCAGGGTTTATAGATCGGAGAAAGGCTTTTAACCTCCTCTGCTTTGACACCAACTCAAAGGGATCTTAGAAAGGCTAGTTGTTGGAAAAGGACCCTAGTGGACAGGGCTAACTGTAAATCCCCAGTATCCCAATTCTTTCAGCTGAAACCAAACAAGAACATCTAAGAAACAAACTCTAAATTCATACATCAGTAAGCATGGGCAAACCAACATCTTTGACTGGTTAAATTATGCTGAATTTGTTCTTAGATACACAATCGGAGGAAAACATAAAGATAAAGATTTAACAGTGAGACTTAGGGTACTTCCAACAGTATGTCCTAATCTATGCATGTTGTTCTTTATCAAAGAATAATGGACAGTATGGAAAAACATGAAAGGAGACAATTACAGTAAGGAAAACATCACCAATAATATAGACCAGGATCCTGTGAATCTGCTTGTTCAATTGATGTGCAAAACCAGTCACATACTCTGAGTTTGATGGCTCTTTACAGTCCAGACTTCTCTTCCCAGCCTACTATATTACAAACTACTAAGCTACTTCCCCTTAATAACAGTTATACAACTAATTGAATCCCAACAACCAACCACGTATTTTCAATGAGTTCTTATAGGGGAAAGAAGAGGTGTAGTAGTAGATATGAGTTTAAATGATTCATTAAGACAGAGGGGAGGAAGTATTCGTGCCCACTCCGCTACTCTTAGGCTGTCTCGGAAGTCCTTTGTCAGGTAGATAATAACCTCAAGTATGTTCTTTGAAGTACTTTATAACTGCTGGTACTCTGTTCTGTCAGTAAGGTGACTGAAAGTCTATCAGATCTTCCATGCTTCCATAACTACTGTCCTGGCAGCTTTAGAAACTTCTGTCAGTGAAATAATAGTTCTGGTGCTCGATGGAAGATGGAAGAGGTCGGGTGGTTAGTCCTTTCTTGGGGAAAGAGCGTTCTGCTGACATTGAAAGCACTTATATGGCTTGTTTGTGTGCTCCAGGCTTCATTAAGCCTTCTCAATCATCCTTATGGTCTTCATCTGTATCTTTGTCCTTTAAACACTAGATTATAGCATTAATCTTCAATAATAAGCTTTTTAATCCCTTTTAATCTGTCACTGATACTCTTTGTTGCTTCTTCTGACTGTTTCACAGGTTGTAATGGTGTTGGAAGGCTCGTGTAAGGGTCGATGAACCCCTACAGGTCTCCTCCTTGCGCTAATAATGGCCCATGAGTCATTATCCCTGCCCTCTATTTGTTTTGAAGACTGTGGAAAAACCCACATCGCCTGCAAAAAACCAACAAAAATCACGAAAAACCGCTGAAAATGGGCTTAGAATTTCTTTGGGAGGTTTGGACGGGAGGTTAAATCGCAACCGTCAGATCAAAAACAATCAACGGCTGAGATCGATCGGAAAAGTCATTTGGATGAATGGAGAAAGAGTGGGGCGAGTTATATTAGGGCTGTCCGATTAAACGGTTTAATGGTGGATATTTAAAAGAGAAAGCGGAGGGAAAAGGGGAAAGTGAATGAACGGGGAGAAGGAGAGTCGTCGGATCTATAGGAATGAATGGATAGGATTTAATCGCATTGGAGAAAAGGTAGGGGCCAAAACTCCGAGGTTTTTTTTATTTTTCGATTTGCGATTTAGCGCGGACCATCAGATCAGAGAGGAGATCAATGGTCGAGATTTGATCGGAGGGGAAATTATGAGAGGTGATGGGCATGATGTGATTAGATCTGGGCCGTCGGATTAGAATGGATCAACAGCTGCGATTTGATTGGGGATCGCAAATCGAAGGAGAAAATGGATGGCACTTAAGACCTTTGCGATTGGCGATTTAGCGCGGGCCGTCGGATCAGAGGGGAGATCGACAGTCCATACACAATCGGAGGGGAAATGAAAAGAGGTTATGGGCACGATGCGATATTAGCGCTGGCTGTTGGATCTCGTAAGATCAACAGTCAATATTGAAGCGGAGGTCGAGAGAAGAAAACCTATCACATCAAAAGATTTTTAAAGAACAAAGGAAAAGATGGTAAAGGAAAGCTCCCATTGCAATTGAGCGATGGGGCTTAGCACCTGGTCCTGGGTGCAGGTCACATGCGGGAAAGGGGCTAAGGGCTAAGCCGAAAGGGGCTTAAGGCCTATAATGTAAAAAGGGTGTTTTTAAGCCAAAATGAAGGTTTTTTAAGGGTTTTCTTGGCTTTCGATAAAGGGGAAAAAGGGTGCTCTAAACCAATAAAAGGGATTTTTAGAGGTTTAGGGGAATTTTGGAGGCTTTAGAGGTTAAAGGAAGGGTTATAGAGGAATTTTGAGAAGGGAATAAGGGTGATAAATGGGGAATGTTGTGGCGGTAAATGGAGAAGAACAGAGGCCTTTTTGAAAATAGCTTTCTTCACAAACAGCAGGGTTCTTTCATGAAACAGCAATGAGGCTTCTTTTAAAGGATATAAGACACATGGAGGCTTCAAGAATGGTAGGTTTACAAAGGAAATTTATCTCTTGAAGACTCAGAAACATTTTTATCCACCTATTTGCTTGTCAAAAATTTATAGGTGGCTAACAGTGGCTCCACATGGGGATGGCATCTTCTTGAAGGTGTCAAGAATCTCATAAAATAATCTTTGGAAGTAGGCCAGATGCCTGCTACTTGACCATCCTTTCTTCTTTGATCAGCTGCCACAAACATGATGGATATTAAATCAGCAGAAAACACCTTCCCAAACAACTACCTACCCATCCTATTGTCCTAACATTTTTTCTTCAAGGTGCATTTAGACTTGCAGACCTTTCACATCATCATTTTTTGCAAACAGGAAAATAAACCTATCTACTGCTACCCTTATTTCTCCATGAGACTAGATTAAACAGTTGGCCTCATAGCTTCTCTACCTAAACTAATATCTGCTAGGATTAAACTGTCTAGTAGATTTATTTCTCTACATTCTAAAACAGAAATTGAAACACAGTCAAACCAGGATTAGACTGTCTGGCTTGCTATGGGTCCATGGCATAAAGACAAGCTGCTCATGAACTGAAACTTTGCAGAAATTAAAAAAAATTGACTAAATGCTCACAGACTAAGCTTTATTGAGATTTCTTGCCTACCCTATTCTAACTTGAAATATTTACGTGTGTAGCTAACAAACTCTCTTTTCCAATACATCCAGTCAATCATATGATCCCATGACTGTTCCTTTCTGCTCATCTCTTTGAGCATGCTGGATATGCAGGGCCACTCCCATTCTCTCTGTTTTTTAGCAGCGGCTTTTAAAATGTTTCTTGTTTTCTGCAACAAGCTACTCAAAATGACCTTTGATCCTTCTTCAAATGTCTGTAGGAAATGAGCATAAGGATCTTGAAATGATACCTGGTTGTGAATATTTGGCAAGCAGGCTTCAACCAAGATTGCTTCCTCTTCCACTGGATCAAGAAAAGGACTCTCTTGGGAAATAAAATCTCCTTCATCTTCATCATCATCTAAATTGGAGGACTCATCATATACTGCAGCTTTGTCCTCTTGTGGCTCTGAGATCTTTTGATCTATTGGCCTGAGCTCTATGAAAAGATCCATGTATTCTTGAGCAGGGGTTTATTCCATTACATCCTCTTTTCCAATAGAAGGCTCTTTGATTTCAATGTGCTCAAAAATTTCTTCCTCGTTTTCCTCTTCATCCTCTGATATGAAAGGCTGCTAACTTCTAATCATATGGAAACTATTACTGATGCTCTGAGATAAAGCAAAGTGAAGATTCAATGAATCTTCACCTGCTACTAGAATTTCATTGCTTTCTTCATCAATATCATAAACAGCCTGTATGGGCCCATTACCGTCTTGGAGTTGATGGAACTGATTTCCCTCCCACAAATCTACTGCTAATGGTCCTGCAAGATCAACTTTTGTTTGTAGAACATCATCATCAGATGAATCAAAGTCAGGAAAATCATTAAAGTAGGTAATGCTACCAATCAGACATACTGGATTGTTAGAAAGTCTCTCTTCATTCTGATTTACAGAGGAGCTTTCCAAATCTGTACAACAAAGCTCAGTAAATGAATGGGCAAGAGTGTTTACTTTATAAAATATTTCAGAGCCATGCTTCTTATTAAGGATTTGATCTATTTATTCTTCTGTCAAAGGGGAAGATGTTCTTGTACTTCTTTGATCAGAAGAGCATCAGCTCTCTGTTTCTTGTGAAGACTGAATTTGAGGCAGGATGTCTTCTTGGGCCTCTTCTGGAGTATCTTCATTTGTGCTTGCAGGAAGACCTTGAGGATTCTCTAATGTTTCCTGATATTTTTATGTTTCAAACAACTCCTCATGATTGTTATGACATCTAGTCTGGATACAAGGCTCATGAGTTGTTTCTTCTATATGATCAGAATGCCACTCTTCTTGTGTAATTGGAGATGGGTTATGATCTAGAGGAAGAGTTCCTCTATGTGCTGGTTCTTCATCCATATCAGATTTTTTGTTTTCTAGGTGGCTACTTGCTTCCTCTAAGCACTGTTCCCTATAAATACTTGTCATTCGGTCATGATATTCTCTAATCAGCATAGTACAAGACATAGGTAGGCAATCAGGAAGTTCTTGAAAATCTTCCTCATCATCTTCTATAGATTCTTGAGCATCATACATGTCTTGCTCATTGTCTAGTTCGTGAGTTTGTTCTTGCTCTGGAGAAAGCATGGGCTGCTCTAAATAATCTACATTTGCGTTTAAACTAGCCTCATACATCTCCACTATTTTTTCACCAAGTATGTTCATAACTCTTGTCATTCTATCCCACAAAGCATCTAGCTTTGCTTCTCTGTCCATACTTGGATCCATGTTTGTAAAAAGAAGTCATTGTATCTTCTCAACCAGTTCAGGGTCTTCTACCAGTGGAGTCATTAGGTCTATTAGGAATTGTGGAGTCGCCAGGTGGAGGATTTTCAATGTTTAAATGAGGGTTTTTGTCCACCATCAACAATTGAATACCAAATCAAGGCTAATTTGGTTTTGTCCCCAATGGAATCACCATTATGTTGTGGTTCCTGTGTTTTGGCAAATTTGGCATTACCAAAAGACAAGACAACATCAAACCACTTTTAGATCTCAGGATCTATCCCTCCTGGATCTATAGAGGGATCTCTCTATGAATGTAAAGAATGATATATATTTAAGGCTCAATTTGAGTTATTAGGCTAGCTATGAAGCACATGGGTTTTTTATTTGTTTGTTTGATTGGAGATCATTAACTGAGAAGGTTATGGAAGCGGAAAAGGAACAGAGTAGCAGGATGTTTCAGCATGGGAAAATAGGTCAAGAGAAGTGCCAATCCATTGGGATATGGAGTCATAAAAGGGTTTACTTGCATAACAACCATCCAAGGGTTTCCATAGGGCAAGTCATCTATAACAAAGGATCTCTTTAGATAGGTAGTGAGATGGAACATTAAGAATGGGTGAAGGAAAGAAACTAGAGTGCAGCTTGAGATCAGGTAAGGACTTTGAACCTATCCTGCTTTGACACACTTCAAAGGAAACTCTCGGTAATGACACAAAGGGCAGCTTAAGATCAGGTCAGATGTCATTTAAATCCAAACCTGCTTTCAGCATACTCTTAAGGAAAACAATCCAACAGTCCTCATAACCACTTTCAGAATAGTATAAAACATTTAAGGTTAAACACAGAGCAGGGTCTATAGATCGGAGAAAGACTTTTAACCTCCTCTGCTTTGACACCAACTCAAAGAGATCTTAGAAAGGCTAGCTGTTGGAAAAGGACCCCAGTGGATAGGGCTAACTGTAAATCCCCAGTATCCCAATTCTTTCAGTTGAAACCAAACAAGAACATCTAAGAAACAAACTCTAAATTCATACATCAGTAAGCATGGGCAAACCAACATCTTTGACTAGTTAAATTATGCTGAATTTGTTCTTAGATACACAATTGGAGGAAAACATAAAGATAAAGATTCAACAGTGAGACTTAGGGTACTTCCAACAGTATGTCCTAATCTATGCCTGCTATTCTTTATCAGAGAATAATGGATATTATGGAAAAACATGAAAGGAGACAATTACAGTAAGGAAAAAATCACCAATAATATAGACCAGGATCCTGTGAATCTGCTTGTTCAATTTATGTGCAAAACCAGTCACATACTCTGAGTTCGATGGCTCTTTACAGTCCAGAATTCTCTTCCCAGCCTACTATATTACAAACTACTAAGATACTTCCCCTCAATAACAGTTCTACAACTAATTGAATCCCAACAACCAACCATGTATTTTCAATGAGTTCTTATAGGGGAAAGAAGAGGCGTAGTAGTAGATATGAGTTTAAATGATTCATTAAGATAGAGGGAAGAAAGTATTCGTGCCCACTCTGCTTAATGGCTCTGCATTGATTGTGTGTACTCTTAGGCTGTCTCAGAAGTCCTTTGTCAGGTAGATAATAACCTCAGGTATGTTCTTTGAAGTACTTTCTGACTGCTGGTACTCTGTTCTGTCAGTAAGGTGACTAAAGATCTATCAGGTATTCCATGCTTCCATAACTGTTGTCCTGACAGCTTTAGAAACTTCTGTCAGTGAAATAATAGTTCTGGTGCTCGATGGAATATGGAAGAGGTCGGGTGGTTAGTCCTTTCTTGGGGAAAGAACGTTCTGCTGACAATGAAAGCACTGATATGGCTTGTTTATGTGCTCCAGGATTCATTAATCCTTCTCAATCATTCTTATGGTCTTCATCTGTATCTTCATCCTTTAAACACTGGATTATAGCATTAATCTTCAATAATAGGCTTTTTAATCCCTTTTAATCTATCACTGATACTCTTTTCCGCTTCTGCTGACTGTTTCACAGGTTGTAATGGTGCTGGAAGGCTCGTGTAAGGGTCGATGAACCCCTAAAGGTCTCCTCCTTGCACGAATAATGGCCTGTGAGTCATTATCCCTGCCCTCTATTTGTTTTGAAGACTATGGAAAAACCCACATCGCCTGCAAAAAACCAACAAAAATCACGAAAAACAACTGAAAATGGGCTTAGGACTGCTTTGGGAGGTTTGGACGGGAGGTTAAATTGCAACAGTCAAATAAAAAATGATCAACAACTGAGATCGATCAGCAAAGTAATTTGGATGAATGGAGAAAGAGTGGGGCAAGTTATATCAGGGCCATCCGATTAAAGGGTTTAACGGTGGAGATTTAAAAGAGAAAGCAGAGGGAAAAGGGGCAAGTGAATGAGCAGGGAGAAGGAGAGCCGTCAGATCTATAGGAACGAACGGCTAGGATTTAATCGCATCGGAGAAAAGTTAGGGGCCAAAACTCCGAGGTTTTTTTTTATTTTGCGATTTGCGATTTAGCACGGACCATTAGATCAAAGAGGAGATCAACGGTTGAGATTTGATCGGAGGGGAAATGACGGGAGGTGATGGGCGTGATGTGATTAGATCAGGGCCATCAAATTAGAATGGATCAACAGCTGCGATTTGATCGGGGATCGTAAATCGGAGGAGACAATGGATGGCACTTAAGACTTTTGTGATTGGTGATTTAGCACGGGCGTCGGATTAGAGGGGAGATCGACGGTCCATACACAATCAGAGGGGTAATGAAAAGAGGTTATGGGCGCGATGCGATATTAGAGTTGGTCATTGGATCTCGAAAGATTGACGGTCAATATTGAAGCGGAGGTCGGGAGAAGAAAACCTATCGCATCGGAAGATTTTTAAAGAACAAAGGAAAATATGGTAAAGGAAAGCTCCGATTGTGATTGAGCGATGGGGCTTAGCGCCTGGTCCTGGGTGCGGGTCACATGCGAGGAAGGGGCTAAGGGCTAATCTGAAAGGGGCATAAGGCCTATAATGTAAAAAGGGTGTTTTTAAGCCAAAATGAAGGTTTTTTAAGGGTTTTCTTGGCTTTCGGTAAAGGGGAAAAAGGGTGCTCTAAACCAATAAAAGGGATTTTTAGAGGTTTAGGGGAATTTTGGAGGCTTTAGAGGTTAAATGAAGGGTTATAAAGGAATTTTGAGAAGGGAATAAGGGTGATAAATGGGGAATGTTGTGGGGGTAAAATGGAGAAGAATGGAGGCCTTTTTTAGAACAGCTTTCTTCACAAACAGTAGGGTTCTTTCATGAAACAACAATGAGGCCTCTTTTAAAGGATATAAGACACATGGAGGCTTCAAGAATGGTAGGTTTACAAAGGAAATGTATCTCTTGAAGACTCAGAAACATTTTTAGCCACCTGTTTGCTTGTCAAAAATTTATAGGTGTCTAACACAACCCACAACTTAACCTCCGACAGTTCAACAACTCCGCCAATGTAACTGTCGCTATGTCACATGGTAACATTAGTGCTAACGTTAACTCTGCGGTCTCTGCTAACCATAAACATGTTAACCTGGAGTTTAAAACCTTATCCACCATGGTTTTCACTTGTAGTTCCGTTGACCATCACGGTTAAGCCGCGGTTTTAGGGTGCATGTGCCCAATCGAACAATTAATGTCATGGTTAGGACTGGCGGATTTTTGGCAGCGTGCCCAAAAAGGCTTAAATCCACTATATTAACTCTAGTTAAGTGGAGTTCTCCACTTTTAGTGGATTTTTTCTAAGTGTAACTGGGCAAAAGAGTAGGAGACTGAATTTTCGCCCATTCAAGGTGAATGAAGAGTCATTCTTGACTAACTGGAGCATTCTAGAGCCATTGGTGCAAAGAAAACAGGCAATAGAGGCCTGTAACTACATGTATTTGCAAAATTTTGAGCATAATGAAATATGGACATGCCATTGGGAGCTAGACCAGCTGATGTAGCCCAGGAGGGCTGAACTTCTTCCTTGTGCCTACTGTGTAAATGTTATGTGGTGACTTTTTTCTCTATTTTACACTATTTTTCAGTGTTATTTGTGCTTATTTCATGCTTCTAATTCACTAAAATAATCTACAATTCATGGTTAAAATCCTCAATCCTTAAGAAAACTAATGAGACAAGTATGCACAAGTTTATAAACTGAAAAGACACTTGGCACAGTAAAACTAATACAGTTCTTTCATATCAGATTGGTATCAGAGCTAGATTTTATTCTCTCGTGTTGTTTTGTGCAAATAATTGTTTAAATTTTTGCAAGTTTTTAAATGCTTACTAGGCTCAAGCTCAAAAGAGGAGAAGGAAAATTGGCAGGAGCAAAAGGGTCTCATGAAGAGCCAAAGCAAAGGAGAGCAAGATTGCCACAATCTCCACCACCTAGTTCACCTCCTAAGGAAGCAGAAGCTACATTAAGCATGTCTCATAGAGAAGGATAAATCCATGAAGAAGTTGATCCCAAAGAGGAAGAAAGAGTGTTTAGGAAAGCATTCCATGACATGACTGAGATGGTTAGAATCCTTTATCAAGAAAGGAATGAGAGACTAGGAGGAGAAGGATCAAAACTTCACAAGGAAGGACATGGATCTTCAGGAGGTCACAATAATGAAGATAAGTCAGAGAAAGGAAATGGAGGAAATGGAGGCAATGGAGAGCCATCATCCTCACCCTCATCATCGTCATCCTCTACTTCTACTTCAATACATTAGCCACACAAGTCAAAGAACACTGGTAAAAGTCTTTTTTTTTAAACTTGATGTTAAGTTTGAATTTTCAATGTTTAATGGTGAAGTCAACGCAAAAAATATTGATAATTGGATTAGGAAATTGGAGGTCTATTTGAGAATCCAGAACCTTCAAGATGACGATACCAAAATCCAATTAGCTTCATTGAGAATGGAAGGTGCATCACTTGTTTGGTGGGAAGCCAAGACAAGGGAGGATATCAAAAAACATGGTAAGATTATTCTATCATGGTCAAATTTCATTTCTTCTATAAAACAACAATTTTATCCATTAGCCCATATGCAAAAATCCATAATGAACTGGCAAAACTTTAGGCAATTTAAGGGAAAAAATGTGCAAGAATACACCCAAGAATTTAGGAGAAGAGATCTCTTATTAGGGGTGTATTTACAGAGCCAAGATACTTTGCACAAGTATATAGGAGGCTTACATAGCTACCTAAAACATACTATTCTCATGTTTAACCCCACAATTCTAGACAAAGTATGTGTTCATGCCACACATCTAGAAGCTAGAGGGAAAAACGTTTCTAAAGAGGGTAAACGAAACCTTTTAAGGGTAAAAACAAGGAGAAGACCTCAAAAGGTAAAAGCAAAAAGAATGCATCCATTAAGAAAGAGGGATAAAATTTGGTTTGCAAACATTGTTCAAAATAAGGCCATGATGAAACTCATTGTTAAAAATTACATCCTGAAATGAAGCCAAAGAAATTCAATAACAAAGGGAAACAGAAAACTGCTACTACAACTCAACATGATTTAGGAGATGATTCAGGTGATGAATCTATGATTATAGCCAGGGGATTGAAGAACATGAAGGGAAAAGAAATTGAAACTAAACCCAATACTAGTACATAAAACTATCACATACATGCTCCAAATGAAGAAGAAATAATTGAACTGTTTCATGTGAGGGTCATATCCAAGCATACCAAGATTGACACATTGTTTGACAGTGGGTCACAAGAAAACTTAATCTCTAAAGACTTGGTCAAGAAACTTAACCTTGAGACCATACCACATCCAAAACCATATCCATTGGGTTCGATTTGTAAGGATGAAAATTTACAGGTTTCAAAGAAGTGTATATTGTGATTTGCAATCACTGCACATTTTATTGACACAGTTGAATTAGATGTGGTTCCGCTTGACATAACAGGTATTGTGTTGGGGATTCCTTACTTGTATTACAGGAAAGCGATCTTCCATCGCCATGAGAACAAATATCATTTATTCAAAGATGGCAAGGAGTACATTGTCAGAGCACATCACAAGAAGACAAACATTGTTATGGTAAATGCTGGACAGGTAAAGAGGCTGGTGAATTCAAGTAAGAATTTTGTTATTCTTATGATTAAACCTAAAGCTGATGTTAATCATGAATCATTTGAGGGATGTGATCCTAAATTGAAATCAGATTTATATGATGTATTTAATTCACATCATGAGATGTTTCAAGAGCCAACATGATTGCCTCCAAAAAGAGAGATTCAACAAAAGGTTCAGTTGCAGCAAGATTGTTCTCTTCCAATCGTTGGCATGTATCGCATATCTATAATGGAGAATGCTGAAATAAAGAGGAAAATCAAAGAGATTTTGGACAAAGGAATCATAAGGCCAAGCAACTCACCATGTGGTTCACCCATAGTCTTGATTCCAAAGAAATATGGGACTTGGCACATGTGTGTAGATTTTCGAGCTTTGAACAAGATTACAATAAAGAATCGTTACCCACTCCCAAGGATATATTATTTTCTTGATCAGCTAAAAGAATCAATTTTTTTCACTAAGTTAGATTTACGAAGTGGATATCATCAAGTAAGAATTGCAGAAAGTGATGTATGGAAAACTGCATTCAAAACCAAACAAGGACTCTTTGAGTGGTTAGTTATGCCATTGGTTTGTGTAATGCACCAGCAAATTTCATGTGTATTATGGATAGTGTTTTGCGTCCATTCCTTGATGACTTTGTGATTATGTACTTAGATGACATATTGATTTTCATCAAAACAAGAGAAGAACATGTCTTGCATGTGAATAGAGTGCTTGATATTTTGAAGAAAGAGAAATTGTTTCTTAAGATGTCAAAGTGTGAGTTTGGAAAGACTTCTTTGGTATATTTGGGACATATTGTAGGAGGAGGAGAGTTGATAATTGATCCTTCTAAAGTGGAAGACATTGTGAATTGGCCCACACCCAAAACAGTAACCGAGGTAAGAATTTTCTTAGGTGTAGCTCAGTGTTGGAGAAATTTTATTGCTAACTTTTCTTCCATCGCAACTCCTATGCATGCAGTGACAAGTGTGAAGAAAGGCTTCCAATGGGGAAGCAAACAACAACAATATTTCGAAGCTTTAAAAGAAAAGATAAATTTAGCTCTAGTCCCTGCATTACCAAATTTGAGACATCCATTCGAGATACAAACTGATGCTAGTGATTATGCCATGGGTGGAGTTCTTTTGCAACATGGTAAGCCTGTCGCTTTTCATTCTGAAACATTTAATGGTGTTGTGGAAAATTATCCTACATATGACAAAGAACTATATGCATTGGTAAAAAGTGTCAAGAAGTGGAAACACTACTTGATGGGTAAAGAGGCTATTGTGTATACCGATCACTAACCATTATAGTACTTGCAGTCACAAACAAAATTACAGCAATCAAGACTCTTCGGGTGGATGGGATTTCTTCAACAATTTCACTTGGTTATAAGGTAGAAGAAAGGAATTTTCAATAAAGTTGTTGATATTCTTTCAAGACCAATCATTAGTACATCTCCTTTACTCCAAAATGATTCTATTGTACATGAGAGTTACATAGAACAAAATGCACATGACATTGATTTTCAAGATGTGTATGCTAGTTTGAGTGAAGGGAATCAAGTTGAAGAAAAATATTATCACAAGAAGAGAGGCTAAGTGTCATGAGAAAGTCTCATTCATCTCTTATTGCTAGACACTTGGGGTAAGAAAAACAGTGGCACATCTACAGAGGTATTGCTATTGGCCTCGCATGATAGGTAGTGTGTCGCGTTTTATAAGAGGTTGTTCTATGTGTGCAACAAGTTAGCCTAGTAATAGGAAGCTTGGGTTGTACATGCCACTACCGGTACCATCAAGGTCATGGGATATTGTCTCCATGGACTTTGTTGGAGGTCTACCTATGTCAAGAAGACAACATGATTATCTTTATGTAGTTGTGGATAGATTCAGTAAAATGTGTATACTTATGCCATGTAAGAAAACAATTACTGTTGAACTTTATTTTCAACATGTTTGGGTTCATTTTGGATTGCCAAATTATATTGTTAGTGTCAGGGATTCCAGGTTCATTGGGAATTTTTGGTCAAATCTATGGAGTATGATGGACACAAAGTTGAAAAAGAGTATTTATTTTCATCTGCAAACCGATGGAAAAACCGAGGTGGTGAATAGAACTGTTGTGCATTTATTGAGGGGATATTGCAGAAAACATTCTAAGTTGTGGGATGAGCAACTGCATTGCATTCAACATGCTTACAACTGGGAAAATCACTCTTCAACTCAAACATCACCTTTTGAAGTATGCTTTGGGTATTTTCCAAAATCGCCATTAGACTTCATCTTTGGGAAGGATGTTGCAATTGATGGGCATAGTGATATTGACAAGGCTCGAAATTTCATTGAAAAAATTCAGATTATACATCAACAAGTTCAAGAACAGCTTGAGAAAAGTCAAAGAAAATACAAAGAGAGGCATGAAAAACATACAGTTGATCACAAGTTTCAAGAGGGAGGCAAGGTATGATTACACATTAGCAAAGAAAGGATGCAAGGAGAAGGTAAAAAGCTCAAACCCATTTGCTATGGTCCATTCAATATCATAAAGAAAGTTGGTAATAATGCATTCCAACTTGACTTGCATTCATATATGAAAATTTATTCAGTTGTTAATGTTGAAAACTTAAGTTTGTATGAGCCACCTTTGATCGATGATCAAGGAAGTGATGTTTAGCTAACTTCTATTGAAGATTTCTCACCAGAATTTCTATATGAGCTCAAGGAAGATACAATTCTTGATAGGAGGACAAGAGCATCCAAGAGGGGAAGTGTTGAATACCTTCGAGTTGGGCTCAATGGCACTAAATCAAGTAAGGAAAAGTGGATGGAGGTTGGAAAGGTGATGAATTTTTAACCTCATCTACTGAATAGGTAATCAAGTCTTTTGGGGTCCAAAAGCTTCCCAATGGGGAGGAGTGATCAGGAGTTCATAAATTTTTCTCAAAATTCAAAGTTACAAGGTTGGGTTGAGACTAGGATGTTTGTGTAGATCTCGTCTTCCTGATTCTGGCGCTGTGAACAGTTTGAAAAATCGATGTCATATGAGGGATATATCGCATTCTGATCGAAATTCCAAACATGTAAATTTTGCAACAAGTTTGACTAGGATGCATAGTCAGCAGGGTGGATGTATAGTTAGCAAAAAAGAATATTTCAAAGAATATTCCTTTTCTCTGGGCCAATCAATAGAGGACAAGTGTCCATTTTCATTTTGAAGGTATGGTGGGGAGAGCCAATCAAAGGTTGCCATGTGGCTAGCCCTAAGGCTGCCACATGGCCCCTGAAGCACATTGTAAAATTTTTGGGAGTTCGCGGGAATCGACCGTGGAGCCTTTGGCCCACCAGGTGCATGACTTAACCACATGCTCTGCACATTGTTTCTTAACCTGTATAGGCATCGGGTTAATGTTTAAGAGTAATTTTATGGTGTGTGGGGGTTGGGGACCGTCGGTTGTCCCAACCCGCCAGCAGTCCCATTGGTGTTCACATGGCGTTAAAACAAATGTTACAACCCAAAACTTAACCTCCGATAGTTCAACAACTCCGCCAACGTAACCGTCGCTATGTCACATGGTAACGTTAGTGCTAACGTTAACTCTGCGGTCTCTGTTAACCATAAACATGTTAACCTGGAGTTTAAAACCTTATCCACCATGCTCTTCGCCTGTAGTTCTGTTGACCATCACGATCAGGCCACGGGTTTGGGGTGCATGTGCCCAACTGCCCAACTGCATAGTTAATTTCATGGTTAGGACTGGTGGATTTTTGGCAGCGTGCCCAAAAAAATGGAAATCCACTATTTTAACTCCAGTTAAGTGGATTTCTCCACTTTTAGTGGAGTTTTTCTAGGTGTAACTGGGCAAAAGAGTAGGAGACTCAATTTTTTCCCATTCAAGGTGAATGAAGAGTCATTATTGACTAATTGGAGCATTCTGGATCCATTGGTGCAGAGAAAACAACCATTAGAGGAGTGTAACTACATGTATTTGAAAAAAATTGAGCATAATGAAATATGGACATGCCATTGGGAGCTAGACCAGCAGATGTAGCCCAGGAGGGGTGAACTGCTTCATCATGCCTTTTGTGTAAATTTTATGTGGTGATTTTTTTTCTCTGTTTTACATTGTTGTTCAGTGTTATTTGTGCTTATTTCATGCTTCTAATTCACTAAAATCATCTAAAATTCATGGTTAAAATCCTCAATCCTTAAGCAAACTAATGAGACAAGTATGCACATGTTTATAAACTAAAAGGACACTTAGCACAATAAAACAAATACAGTCCTTTCAGATCAGCACATTACCTCTTTAAGATGTTCAAAGGCCTTAGTTGCTTCTGTAGTCCAAGAAAATGCATCTTTCTTTAGTAATGATGTTAGAGGTGTCAATATTCTCCCATAATTCTTAACAAAATTGCGATAATACCATGTTAACCCCAGAAATCCTCAAAGATGCTTTATGTTTGTGGGGATTTTCCATTCCTTAATGGATTTAATTTTGTTAGGGTCTACCTTAACACCCTCGTGAGATACAATATGACCCAAAGATTCCACCTCTTGTACTCCAAAGAAAAAATTGGAGGTTTTTTCATATAATTGTTTCTCCTCCAATAGTTTGAGCACCCTGTCAACATGTTGAACATGATCCTTCCAAGACTTTTTGTATATTAGTATATCATCAAAAAATACTAATAAAATTTTTCAAAGGAAGGGTTTGAAAATGGAATTCATCAAATCTTGAAATTTGGAAGGTGATTAGTATGGCCAAAAGGCATGACAAAAAATTCCTAATGACCCTCATGAGTTCTGAATGTTTTTTCATAATTTCTTCAGTCTTCATTCTAATTTGATGATATCCAGAATGAAGAGTCAGCTTGGTGAAGTAAATTGCTCCATGTAATTCATCAATGACGGGGATGGGAAATTTATCTTTAATAGTGAGCTTGTTGAGCTCCATATAATCCAGACACATACGCCATGATCCATCTTTCTTATGCACCAATACTACTGGAGCAGAGAAAGAATTTTGACTAGGTTGAATTATACCAGCCTCTAACATTTTTGCAACCATACATTCAATCTCACTCTTTTGAGCATAAGGATATCTGTAAGGCCTGATGTTTGGAGGAACACTTCCTAGAATCAAATGAATAGCATGATCATGATCACTAATAGGTGGGATTCCTTTGGGAGTCTCAAACACCTTGTAATGATTGTCCAAGACTTTTTGGAGATATGGAGAAATAGATTATTTTGGTGTTTGAACCTCTAGTGAGCATAATTGTGCAATTATGCCTTGTTGTTATTTCTTCAAAATCTTTGTCATGACATTAGAGCTGATTATCTTTCCCAGATTCCCTACAATACCCCGTAATTCAACTTCCTTTCCTTCCCAAAAAAATTTCAAGAAAAGTTCTTGAAAATTAAAAGTTATCGTCCCCAAACATTGTAACCATTGTACTCCTAGTACAACATTAGCACCACCCATTGGAATGGAGAGAATTAGAATATTCAATACATATTTACACATGGTTAGCTTGATATTATGGCACTTTGCAATTTATAGTTCCTCCATTTGCAACCATCACTTGACACTCTAGTATTGGGTATAGGAAGAAATTCAATTCGTTGGCTACCTTACAATGAATAAAATTATGGCTACTACCCAAATCAATCAACACTATTACATTTTTCTTCTTGATATGTCCTTCTATCTTGAGAATTTGAATAGTGGTAATTCCTACCAATGCAGTACAAGATATGGTTTTATGCATTTCTTCTTTCTCTAGGGTTGGTTCCTGGTGTATATCCTCTTCTTTTGAAGTTTCTTGTTCCTTTTCTTCCTCCTCTTCACAATATATGTAAATAATTTATTCTCAACACACTTATGATCTTTAGTATATTTTCTATCACAACTATAACAAAGCCCCTTTTCTCCTTTTTCTTCCATTTTTTGTGCTGTCAACCTTGTAGGTTGTGGAAGTCTAGGAGTAGCAACACTTCCATCTTTATAGTTGTGAGTGGTAGGCTTCCTTGTTGCCATAATTTTTCTTTCAATTTTTCTTGCCAACCTAAATGCCTTCTCCAATGAATCAGGTTCCCAAAGGAAAACCTCATGTTGAATTTTATCCTTTAAATTCCCTATGAAGACATCAATCATGTGCTCCTCTAGAATATCATTTACCCTTATATTCAATTTTTGTAAGTCCTCAATGTGCTCCACCATTGAACCCTTTTGTTTGAGATTTATCAATTGGCTAAAGAAGGTGTTGCTCTTTGTATCCTCATAATGTGCTATCATTTCCTCTGTAAAAATTAACCAAGTGACAATTTTTTTGCGAGACCAGAGCCATCAATACCATACAAATGTAATGGGTTCTAAATGTAAAGTTTCAACGTGTACCTTTTGTGTGTTTTTCACATTATGGAGATCAAAATATTTCTCCATCTGTTGTATCCATGTTATGGGTTCTTTGCCATCAAACTTCCTCATATAAATATTTGGAATATGGTGGGTCTTCAATCCAACATTATAGTATATGAAATAATGTTTAATATTTACTTTTTTTCTCATCATGAGTTTCCTCTACCACCTTTTCTCCATTAGGAATATTTTCTTGTTGCAATTTTGTCAAACATTCCTTCAAACCTTGCATGTATTTCTTCAAATATTCCATGTTGCCTTCTATACCATTGATATCAGCTTCCATTCCATTCATGCCATCCTTCAGACCATCCATGTCTAATTTTAAACCATCCATGTCAGCTTTTAGTTCATTTTTGGTTGTTCTATGTGAGAGAGAAATTTGTTGCACTTGGTCCTATAATTTTGTGATATCATGTTGCTATTCTTCCTCTTCATGAGTCATCGTAGAAATTTATGAGGGTTTAATGGGTGTGTAATTATTTTTTGGAGGCATTTTAGAACTCAATACTAAAATCTATGCTTCAATATGACCTTGGAATCACTTCAAACTGATTTTTCAAACAAAATTTATGCAAAAAAAAAAAATTAAATACACACCCTTTTCTTGCTTTTAGGCACTTGATCTTGAAACAATTGTAACTCTGTAATTTCAGATATCCAAGATCTCAACTTTAGTCTTATGGTAGCCCTTCGAGTCTTCTTTCTAACACCACAACTTACACCTAATTTGAACTCTTCAAGGTAGATTATGACCAATCTCCCACATTAACCTAATTATGTACTGGATTAGTAGAGAAAACTTGTACGGTGTGCCACGTGTCATTGTTTTAACCTTCGACCCTAAAATTGATACACAAGAAACTACATTCCATGCAGTTTTGGGAAAATTTTTACACAATTCAAATCCGATGTCTAAAATGAAAGTTATGGCGATTTTCCCTCGATCAGTTGTTTGAGATGAAATTATGGAGCTTGCAAAAACCCTAACTTACTCAGATCATACCTCCGAAAATATAGAGAACCAATATCTGAAATTTTTACACAAAGCTACTCAAGAGTTTGGATTCCCATGGTAAAAATTTCAGCTTCTGAACCTTCGTAGAAAAATTTTTATAGTGAAAATTCCAATATGTCTTGTTTGCAGTAGCGAAACCCTAGAATCCAAAGCTCTGATACCAAATGTTATGAAACCAGCTCACAAAATATAAGGAGTTAGAAATCAGCCTCTTTGAGGGGGAAACCTCCTTTACATTACATAAATAAAGAATTATTTGATCATACAAATGAAAAAACTACCTTCTATATATAAGAGTCTAAGGGGTCACAATATAACAATATGGGGACCACATGGGCATAACAATAACAATAATGGGGATACTATAACAATAATAAGAGGCTAAACTAGTATTATGGGGACCTAACAATCTCTCTTCTTCATGCGATCTGACATCTTCATTCCCATGTTGGGACTAACATAGCTATATTGTACCATTCTGGTCCTCATTTCTATGTCTTTCACTATCTTTTGTTGGTTGTGATGTCAATCAAACACACCGTTAAATAATTCATGTGATATATAAATACACAAAATCATGACCATGAACCTTGCATTTATGGAGCTGCCATGGTGAAGTTTGTTGTAACACAAATACCATGTTAGTATATCCATAATTATCAACAATAAGCCATAAGCATCATCACTTTTGCATTGCATATTCATTAATCATGCAATCAATCAATCACAAACCAGCTTTTAACACCTAAACATTTGTTTGATAATTTCTAAAAATCGGTATAAAACCCCTTTGCAGATACCCTGCTAGTCATTTTCACGTGATAGAGCCCATCTAGTTTGAGTGTTGAACTTGGATACTCTAATACCACTATGAAAACACGCCACCATAGCCTATGTGGAAGTGTTCACTTAAATAATTAAATTTCTCTTCTATTGTTAGAAAAATGGGATAATTTTTTTATCTGTATTATTTTTTATTCACACACATACACACTCGTTGTAACAGCCTAGTGATCCCTAGGTCACAATTAGAGTGGGGAAATCAACGACTTGAGATTGGATTGCACCAGGTTGATGTGCTCGACTGTTAATGGGAAGGAACCATAACATGATTTATACCTAGGGTTCAGAGGCTTCCATCAGATGGTTCTCCAACCTTCCACCCATATGACGGCTAATATCAATTGTGCCACCCCTCCTTCCTCCCTGCTGATATCATAAGGGGGGTTGTCGCACTCCACCTCCACTATTAGATCCTGGAAGAGATTAAGGGCTTGAATGAGGGGGTTCCCTTCCTACTGATGTCACAAAGGAACACATTGTTGATCTCGATCAACGAATCTCTTCCATTTGATTGAAGTGGTGGCTCCCACTCAATCAGACCCTAACGCTTAAGACCTTCGCTCAACGACCCCTTCCATGTCATCCTAATCTTGTTCTCCTGGAAATTCTCTTCACATGCTTCTTTATTATTTTCCAGAGCCTCATTATCGGGATTGCATGTATGGTGGGGTCGTCCAAACCCTTTTCCCATTGGTTTGCCATTCTAACTTCCACTAACACCGCAACCCACTTTCTTGTCACCCTTTTTCATTTTTAAATGTGCCCTTGAGGGACTCCAGGGCAATACACTGAGATTACTTTTCTCATGGCCCACCCTATGCCAATACCCTTATGACCAGGATCATGTGAGGCCACCATGTCCTGACCCCATGCCACCCCGTACTCCTATGAAAACTTCCCCTTTTAGCTTACAGGATTATGGCTAAAGGGATGAGATGTTTTATGGGCTCCACTATGGCTAAAATAAATTATCCCCACCTCCGAGATGTGAGCCCAACTATATCGTTGTATAGTAATCCCTGTTGTTCCCTTTCATCATTAATTAATAACTTTTGGGATATAAACTACAGGCTCATGTCACCTTCCCTTCGTCCAATAGAGATGAGGCAAAATTTGGGTGTCCAATAAAAATTTTCCATGGTTAGGTCTCTGCTAGGCTATTGGGTAAGGGTTATCCATTTAGATCTATAAGGTTGAATTCCCACCTAGCTTCCTTGCAACCATTTCTCATTGTATAAATTCAATATTCAAGCATGGATTCACTCATGGCTTGGATGCAGTGGTTCAACAACAATTTGAATTTGCACCAACGTTCCACCATGGCCACCATGGCTTACTAAGCACTCATTGATGCTATCCCTCTTGAGCTACTCTTCGTGAGTCCACAGGATTCTTAGGATACCAAAAGGGCCACAAGAAGATTGAAATTCCTTGAAGGGATGAGGAAGTCCTTTTGAGCGTTTGAATATAGGAATGTGCCTTATGGACATGCGTATAATGAATAAATCATCGGTCCTCAAGCATCCCCAATTTTGGGACAAGGAATTTCAGGCATGTCTGCTCAGGTGACCTTTCAGTTATCCCCTGCTAGGAACTTGCAGTGAAATCCTAAAGGGCCTCCACCTCTCCTGCCACACATCGGGGAGCACCATGTGCTTTGTAGTAGCCTTACAAGCAAGACTGCTAGTTTCAAACCTAAGGAGGTTCTACAACTCTTAAAATAAATCATAAGTGCATCTACAAAAATGTGGGGATATATAATTCTAGTCAATCCCTCTTATGAGGACGTGCTCTACTCAAGAGTGCACATAAATCCTTTGGACCAAATCCTGGTCAATGGAATAATGTAACCAACACTAAGGCATTTATCTCAACAGGATAGAAAATCCCCTCATGTAAAATCATAAGTTTTTAAAGTTAAAGGAGAAGGGAAGCTTCAATATCATCCCAATTCTGCATAACAACAACAAGTTCTTGTACCCAACACCTTTATCATGTTGTACACAGAACTTGTCAAAATATGTAGTCTTCGATGTAATCATCAGACTATAATAAAATAAGTTCTAATGTTAAGTATCACTGCAATGGAATTGAAATTCTTGCATGGTTTTCTAGTGCCCTCAAACATTGAATAGTGTATCAGTCATTCATGTGAATAATAAAACACAATCTATGTTCATTACATTTATATGCACCATTTCAATTCAGAATGAAAAAACATGTTCATTAACACTACAAATACATAAGAACACTTATCTTGGAATGTTTTGGGCAACTCAGTCTTGGACTATGACTCTCCACCCAAGCATAGATAGTTGTGGCCAATTCTCACTTGCAGATATCATCCCCAAGTCGGGTTCCATAGATTGAGGTGACTTGCTCAAGGGAGTAAACAAAAATGTTGGTCTTCCTCTCTTTTTTTGTTCTCCTTCTTTCTTTACTACTCTGAGAATGAAAAAATGAATCCCTTCCTGCGCAATGATTGACTTCCTCTATCCTTGCTGCTTGTCATGGTTTTCTAGGGCAATATGGTTTGCGTACTTCTCTTTTAGTTCCACACATTCTACACACATTTCATTAAAACACAAAACAATCAACCTTCAATGGTTGTCCTAGTAGTTAAGAGTTTCTTGAAAGAAGGAGCCTTGAATATCCCAAGCAAGCAACCTCCCCAGCTCTGGAATTTGTGTCCCTTTACTCAACCCATTTCTTTTTTAATATTGTAAAAGTGTTTACATTGCATTTCATGAGAGGAAACTTGGGTTGGGGATGTCACAAGTTGGGATCATAGTAAACTATTTAATGGATGTTTTAGATAAGATCCTAATGATTGAACACTTGAAATTTTGTACTTTTGTTTATTCATCTCTACACAATTTTTGTTAATATAAAATATTCTAGTTAAAGTTTAAAAAATTAGCTATAAATCTTAATAAATTTATATTTTATATTAATGATGACAATAAATGTTAAAGAGAGAGAGAGAGAAACTCAATTTCGTAAGAACCTTCCCCTTTATAACACATTATCGACTAGAAAAATGACCCATAAACCACAAAGAGTCTATAATAAGTTCAAGGTTTCTATATATGTATATATTATTATCATGGGCCTTATTCTATATTCCTATAGTTATTGAAGTGTAATGAGTCAATATGTTAACTTGAGTTAGTGAGGTTACCACAAGATGATATAGCTCTAGAAAAGCCTAGGGAGGTCCTTTCTCGAAGTTGCTCCACCTTAAATGCACTTATTGTGAGAGTCGTGACTTGGAAGTATTTTAATGCCCCAAAATTTCTTTCCCTTCATGAATAAAGGACTTCATTATATCAAATAGACCTATACCTAAAGTCATCACCAAGAAATTTATGTTCAATTAACTAGAGATGGAGGTTCTTTAGTTTATGATAAATTCTATTTTTGGTATTTCTCTATTTTTTATTGATTAATGGATTTCTTCGAAGATTTCTCAAATTAATTTTAAGGAAATCCTTTTATTCCCTCAAATTTGAGAAAAACTTTAGCCTCAATCTATAACATTTTTTATGAAGACACTTATATTTGATGGGGCTTTGTATAGGTTAGTTTGCAATGGACAAACAGTTCATTCCTTCCCTTCACGTAACCCTTTGAGGGTCCAAGGAAATTAAGGAGAAAGAACCCAATATCTCAAGCAAGTTTAAAGGAAGCATATGTTTTTGTTTGATAGTTATGCTTTTCCTAACCTCATTTAAAGTAAGCGGGGTTGGGGATTAGTTTGTTCTTGCTGATGTATTTGAGGAAAAAAAATATCATACCTTGCCCTTAATTTTTTAGAAGGGAAAGAAGATCGTTCTCTTCTCAAGGTTTGAGGGGCCAACGAAAGCCAGAGAAGTAAGAAGAAAAAAAGATACAAGAATATAATTATTCAATGAAGCAAATGAGGTTTTGATCAACCCCCTTATCTAATGGTTGGATTTTATGGTGAGGTCAATCACTCGACAATGCTACTATTATATATGTAATTTCACTTTCACATCATATGGGTTCTCTACTCCCACAATCAATTCTACCACAACTGTGTATATAAAGAGAGCAAATACTTCTATAGGATTCCTATAATGTGTACCTTTCCATTCTTTCTATGTTTCACCTACCCATTCCAAACAAACATTGTCTCTTACTTATCTAATTCATCATCTTTTCAACACCTTCAATGTTTGTGTATATAAAATAAATTCCATAATGAACATAGTCACATAACGCCACATTAAATTAGTGAGACAAACTTCAAACTTCGATGAAGCCTTAAGTAAATTATTATCCTTCCAATGTGAATGGAAGATCAATGCTTAGCCTCCATTTAAATATGTAATCTGATATTTCATGCAACCTTTTGTAAATTATGAGAAATTTATAGTCCTTTCATAAATTAACTAATGCATGAACACCATAAGTAAAGGGGGAAATAAAATGACTGAAAAGAGCATGGGCGAGTTTACGCTGACATACATGAAATTTGGACAGCCAAATATTTGATGATTCAAAGAAAGTGTCCCAACCCTAGTTGGCTCAATAAAGGGAACTTTATCTTTGCTCAGTTACAAGTGGACCAACGAATGGTTCTTTTTTGTTTTGTTTCCCACTCTAGTGCCTCTCCTAGAGTTGTTAGAATGACAAACGGGATGATCGGGACAAAATCCACAATGCTCTTCTAGATTATCTTTGGGATGACATTGCTCCCAATAAAACTAAATATGCAACGCCATAACGGGAACACCTCAACAACCTCTCTTTGAAGTTATCTTAAGCCTTGTGTGAGAGGCATGTGTGATGCATATATACATACATAGTATGATGCATGTCTTAATTACGTTGATAGGCATTTTATCTGTGGGGTTAGGGTGAGCAGACATTGTTCATCCTATATAATACGAGAGCTCCATTTTCTTCTTCCTCGAACCAATCAAAATTTGACACGTGTTCTCCTTTTTCCAATAAAAAATTGACATGTGTAACCGTGACTGTCGAACCTTTCAATTCATTTTTTAGGTTACCGAGGGTTTCATAATAACCTCAAGGGCTTACGGATAGAATCTAGAGAGTAGCTAGCACGATATTTCATTTATATCGGGATCGAGAGACTGGATAGAAAAATGAGGTGAGGCATAGTCGATGTATGAGTCACAAGGTGACAATAATGGTTGTGACGATGAGGTTGAGGGTTCGATACCTGCAGACAACGGTCTCTTGAGAGATTTTGGCGGAGTCATCAATGGCTATGACATGGAGGGAAACAACCACCTTTCTGGCCTCCTCTGATACCTTTGTTTCCTATGAGATCGTTTTGGCCTATGGGTCTCTGGTTAGGGCCACTACTGACAATGAGTACTTTGACCTCTTCCATGTGGTTCCCTAGTCGCATGGCTCCATCGAATTTCTTGTAGGAGCCAAGTTCTGACTCACTCCCGTCAAGGAATAGATGAAGGTCACTTACCGTCCTATCACCAACAACCTCGACAACATCGCTAACCCCTACTTGGGATTTCGTAACATTACTGTATCCCCATACACAAGAAATGATTTTAACCTCAAATATAAGAAAATGAGTTTAACCCAACTAAACTAGACCCTAATGAATTTATCTTCTTATCCTTATTCTCAGGAAAGGAATGCATTATTATGATGCATTGTCACAACATTCATGCCATTATATGAGCACAATAGTAGCCTTCCGAGAGGTTAAAGAGGCAGACATATCACCAAATTCACATGACCAAAGGAGGTGAACACCTGATATTTTTATTATGTTTTCCGGGTTTAGCATGATGCCTTAAATCATTTTTATATGGTTTCTTTTTTTCTGTGTAAATTTTTCTTTGTTCTCTTAGAAGGATTTCCTTCCCCCTTTTCAGGTATGTCAGACATTGTAATGTTCAATAGATATTTGCACGGATATGTGCATAAATAATCTTTGCTCGCGCTTGTTTATGAGACTACAAAAGAAGGGCCTGGCCATGAGATGAAATTCAAATCAACCTTTATTGTTAATGGGATCAATTATTTTTCTCCTCCCTCATATTTCAGGAAACCATGAGGTTTTTCAGCATGATGCAATGTGAATTTATTTAGAGGATTTGGGTTTCGTCCCTAATCCACTGGTAAGTTCTTTGTACCTGAATCCTAAGACTTCCACTCCTACTCTGCAAATTCCTCATCATTAATCCTCCTCAACCTTGCAGATTTCTTAGAATAACCCATCGTTGTGGTTCATGCAACATACAAAACATTTACATAGAATGGATAACACACCAGGTAAAGTCATTTCGATACATTAGCAATGTATCTATCAGAATCTTTTATATTCTATCTGTTTTGCTACAATTTCAATGTACAATGCAATGTTGTTGATGCTACATAGCCTTATGCTTGTGTCAGTCCCCTTACTGTTCATGTAGCTAAAGAAGTTAACTTTCTTTTTTTCTATCCCCAGTAGGAAAAAATGGACAATTAATCACCGGGAAAGCTTAATTGTTGTTTTATTAAAGATGTTACTATTTGTGATGGAGCTCTTTTAGCTCTAGGGACTCATTTGACCAATATTTATCGATTATACAATTCTGGTACATTTCCATGGCCCCAACATACCCA
Organism: Pinus albicaulis; assembly: GCA_034641835.2. Classification (NCBI taxonomy): domain Eukaryota; kingdom Viridiplantae; phylum Streptophyta; class Pinopsida; order Pinales; family Pinaceae; genus Pinus; species Pinus albicaulis. The sequence continues at coordinate 971,489,341 of CM076577.1, read as the reverse complement.
TATAGTGAGAATTGGGGGGACTAATTTAGGAGTTGGAAATGAAGTCAACCTGGAGGTCATCGGGATATATGTTTCTTCGTTCTCTTTGTATATGAATTTAGCTTGGAATGACAATGTATTGCTAGAGTAGATATGAATGTTTGGTTGTTACAAGACTTTAAAGTACACATTGATTTGTGGGTGTGATATAGTTCATAACTATATAATATAGCTTCGAGAGAAGGGTTCTCTAGTGGATGAGGATTTTTATGTTGTCATCGATTTTATTGCTTGTGTGCAACCTAGACAATATGTCTCATACTAAAATTTGATGGCACATTCAGGTCAAGATTTTATGCAACCAGTGTGGGTTTTTATTCAGGTGTGATAAATTGTTAAGTGCTCTCATGTTATATTATTGTTTGCATTGTATATTTATTCACCTTTTTGTTTTATAATTAAGTGAAATGCAAGTTTTCCATTTTTTGGTACTGGATTTGGAAAATGAAAAGGTGTTAATTGCATCTAGAAATGCAAAATGCTCTTATGTTTCGGGAAGGAAGAGACGTGTCATGTGTGCAACACTAATAAACTAAATGAAGAAATAACTCTTTTTCAAAAAAACAATTTATATCCATCCCAACCCTATATCTTTTAAGCAGAGAGAGATTGCCACCAATGTGTTTTTTACCATTTTTACTCTCTTTGTGCTTAACAAGGTTAAAATGGAACTTTTTAGAATTTCATGATAGTTTTTATTTATTGAAGTCCTAGTGTAATCCTTTTTGTTTCAGAGTTAATAATTTCTCTTTGACACTTCTTTATGAATGCAACTTTTTATTTTAGGTAGTAGAGTTTGCAAAATAGGGTTTCTCACCTCTTCCTGTGAAGTTTTCCCTAACTATAAATTATCCTGATGGAAATGTTGGATCATTCCAAGGGAAAGGAAAAAAAATATTATTTAGTGTGGATATTTCTTGCGAGGAGTGTGTCTAACCTCATTCTATGAAGTATGTCCAAATTACAAAGGATACCAATGCAAGAGCTGCATTATTTAGAGGGCATAACAAACACAATTTTTTTAGTGTAGATATTTCTTTGAAGGATTCTGATGAAAATGCATCTTGTTTGATGACAATACGAAACTAAAGCTTTCAGATGTGGTCACGATACCTAATGGTAATTCCATGATTGAATAATATAGAAAAAAAGCATCTGATGTAACTGTGCAGGATTTATATGTTCTAATGTTCCTATCCAGTTGCAAGGAGTAAGAAAAGATACTACTTTTATGCCCTCTACTGGAAGCGAAAATTTATGTTCCTATCCACAATGTTTCTAAAGGGAACTTTAATGTGTGTGTCAGATATCCTTGTTTGGTGATGTTTGACCCAAATTCATATAGAAGTAAATAATTAATAGAGATTAGGGTAATGGAGCAATTCTGTTGTGATGAAATTCAAACCACGAGTTTTCATTAGAGAATACTTAATGCGAGTTTTCATTAGAGAATACTTAATGTTGATATAATGAGAAGATATAGCCATGATTTACAAAGCACATCAAATTTTATATGTATTGTAGCTGAGTGGGATCCAATTTTTGATGAACTACAAGAAATTGTAACTCAAAATTGGTTATCAAATTAATATTGTTAATTGGATTCAACATTGGAATTGAGTTTCTTTTTTTTAGTTTTTTCTATTCTATATCATTTTTCAACGAGTGTTTCGAGGAAATATCACCCTAGAGGTTCGTTGGGTTACAACCTCCACAGAGCAGGGGCATGCTACTTAACAGAGACTCACACAACCATGCACGTTCAGAAAAACTAAATAGAGCAGAATGAGAAGGTTACCCGTAGGTCCTACGGTTGAAGAAGATCCCGTAGGGTTCAAACCCCCAGCAACCGTCCTTCCTTCTTAACCTGAAAAACAAGAAGAAACAAGCACAAAGGACTGGTTGTACAGCATATATCTACTCTAAATGTTAGTGAGATTCATATAAAACATTAAATAAATCATAATGAATGCTTGTATAACAAATATTCTCATACATATAAGCATACACTAACACGTATATTTCGGGAACAGCATGGTACTTCTGTATTATAAATAGCATGTACAAAAGTAATGAGTGGAGAGATCACCTGATCCTTCCACGGCCTTCGAGCAGACCGTCGTCTGGATCCGTCCAGCCCTTGCCTCGCTAAGACTCCTTCCAAACTAGTGCATACGAGATGACATATAAGGGGATGAGCATCTCAAGGAAACAAGGGTTTCCTATAATGAACTGGGAAAGTGCAGGAGGCACGGGGAATCAGACTTGGATAGGGAATACCAACAGAGTATAATATCAATAACTCTCTCTCCCCCTTAGGCCATACACATGAGGGGTTTTTATACTCCCTCCAAGTAGTTTCAACAGTTGGAAACAGTTGGCCACGTGCTGGGGTGGTTGAACTACCTGAGTAACCATCAACCCAGCCCGAAAATAGGGAATAATTGTATATTTTTTAATCATTTTTAATGGCATACGCGGAAAAGTGCAGCTGGACTCGCGTATACACGTGGAAAAGTACAGGCATAGTCACGTATGGGGATTTTTACACTGTTTTTTAGTGAATTTGTCCAAGTCTGTAGGAATGGGTGCCCAAAACCATCAAAGCAATCATGAATCATGTGAAGGTGAGAAATGATGCTATAACAGATGCCCCCTAATATATGAGGTCAGAAGGGGTACATGATGGCCGAAATGTATTATGCACATGGAAAGAACTTCACAAGGACAAGAGAGGACTTCACCAGATTTCAGCCTGCCAAAAACCAATGAAAGAAACAGAGAGTCAACTCATGCTGAGGCAGGCATACCCATGCTCAGTCAAAAATACATCATATAGAAAGTAGTGAATAGATCCAACATGTATACAAGTATAGCTGAACTGAAAGTACACAATGAATCATCTGAGCATGGCCCGGAAGTGTAAGTCTGAATCAATGTTCAAGTATCACATATAGAAAGCTGATCAAAGATGATGCAACTGGATGTCTGATCAAACAAGTAACTGAATCTCCAAGTACCGGATCATAAGAGGTGGATCAAACGGTACAATCACGCAACTCGGGAGCCAACATATAAGATGCTGCTGTGCTGAACTGCAACATAGAAAGGTGGACGGCATCACTGGCAGATACTGAAAGGACTGTCAAAAGTGAACCAAAACAAGCTGATGCAACCCGAGGTCTTCACCGATCACTATGGCACAATTCTACACAATGGGAATAAATGAGCTGAAGTCGACCATGTGAGAAATTTTTGGATTACCGGGCAATGATGTATCCCGTTAACCAACGCGAGACAACCCACCGATAATGATAATGGGTGTCAAGGTGCCCCAGTACAATCTGACAAGTGCGAATGAATGAGTTGAAGTCGAACACTTGAAAGAATCTACCAATCAGGAGGCAATGATGAATCCCCACTGTCGATAGCGAAGAGTCTGCCACTGATGACTGCAAACCCTAAGGCACTGACAAAAAGACTCTAGACCTTATTCCCAGAGCAATGAGTCGGAGTCGATGGGAAAAGATCTGCTGGAAGGAAGGCATTAAGGCATCCCACATCAGTCCAGCGCGAGTGTAACCCGCAGGCCAAGATTTGGAAGGAATCTGACGAAGTAGAGTGATGGAACCAAAACCGAAGTACGTTTCCGACGTGCACAAGATGAAGCTAGCGCACGGAAGAAACCCTCTGAACCAACCAATAATGAAAGCTGACACAGAGGCGAGAAATCCACCGATAGGGTCAAATGGAAATCAAGGTACCGCATGAATCCCAAGTGTGATAATGTATGCTGACGTCGAACACAGGGGAAACCACTCAGTCAAAGACCCATAATGATGATCAAATGCTGAGCACAAGGTCACCTATCAATGATGGAAATAGGCCCAAGGTGCGGCTCTAGGTTTGCTCTCAGAGCAATGTGTCGTAGTCGATAAGAGACAAACCCGCCGGCGAGAAGTCAATGGGGACCTTTTCAAACCAGCACGAGCGGAAGATCAAAATATCTAATGTGATAGAACATGATACTGACCAGACCGGGAAGGCCGACTGAATAATGAGTCAAAAGACACCGCAGAATGGCCGACTCAGGTTAGACTTCCCTTGAACAAACGCACGACTCATGATGACCATGGCAGTAAAAAGTGACACTGTATAAGTCTGTCATGCAGGAGGCAGAACAAACTCTCCATATGATTGGAAGAGATAACCAACCGGGGGAGAACTGACAAGTGAAACAAGGTATAGGCTGAACCTAGGTCAAAACTAAAACCATCCCAAATGAAGGAAATACATATAAGTATATGTGCTTTGTTCAAAGGCGACTCTGTACTGCCATCAAAACAATGAAGATACATCCCGTTCCCGCTCTTTTTGTTATATTTAATTTTTTTGTCTTTTTCATAATAAGCCTGAAAAAGAATAAAAGAATGCTATGGTACAATGGATAGAACGAGTATCAGGAAATTAGATGCACTAGTTCCTGGGATTGGAACAATCCTATGCTCAATGCAAGGTGGCAAAAACTGGTCAACGATACTCAGAGGAATGTTCCATCCATGGGTAACAGGTTTCAAGTCGTGATAGCTAAGTGCATGCAATGGTTAACTTGTACAGAAAGTCAAGGTCAAAAGTTGGCTTAAACATTGAGTCCAAATGAAGCCGGCTAAAGGCCAGGATAAACAAGTAGCCAATATGCAATGTAGTAATACAACTTAACGACACCAGGGAGCCTCTAGGGTAAAAGCCAGAAATAATGATAGTGAAGAAGAAGAAGAATGAAGCTTCAACACATAAGACATGGCGGAACTAAAGAGGACTCCCGAGCCTACATAAAACGCAGCATGGGCAACAAGTGATAGCGAGGAACTAACTAGGAAGCCCATGTAAAGGAAGGCTCTACCATCAAGTCATGATTAAATAATCGGCGAGTGAAATGGGTGTAATACTCAAGACCTGATGGGATCGACCCTAAGGCAAGTGATCAGTATGGAGGCTAGAATGCAAGATGCAACGGAAAGTGATTTCCCTAACCTATATGCCAGTGAAGATCATATACCTGTCGTGAAGAGTCGGAAATCATGGATCAAAAATCGGGAAAAATCTCAAAATCGTCAAAATGTACCTGAAAACATACCAAACTGGGCACTTCCAAGCAACCGAGTTATGCAGCTTAAGATAGATCAAAAAAATAGGCATAAGGAAATTTTGCGAAAATTTTCAATTTTTTAGCCATAAATAGACAAATTACCTCTCATTTGGTTCATTATTGCATAGCTGATTTGGAAAAAGTGCTCTGGAGCAAAAAACTTCTTTCGTCAAATCAGGAACAACCGACCGTTGGAACTCAGCGAAACTTCAGGTAGGCTCCTTAATCATCCTGTTTATTCATTTTGTCCGTTTGGAAATTAAAATTAAGTGATTTTTTGCTTTAAAACCCTTGCTAAAATATACGGACTTGCGCATACGCGGGTTCATTAAAGGAAACTCGCGTATACACGCGACTGTGCAAAGGAAAAACCGCGTATGCGCAGGTCCAAATACAAAAAAGCGTGGCTAATGCAAAATTTGATGAAATTTCTCAGGATGACAATCTCATGGAGGGAACGTGAGCATAGCGCAATAGACCAAGAGGTCATGCAGGATCGCGCAGCACAGAATATCCTCCGGAATTGCGGATTGTTCAAATTCTTCAAGATGCCAAATATGAAAAGCAATGTGCGGTTGCTAGAAATGCTCGTAAATTACTGGGAACCATATCAGGATTGCTTCATAATTGATCAGATGCCAGTACGCATCGAAGTGGAAGACATATATTTCATTACTGGACTCTCCCGGAGGGGAGAACCAGTAGACTTGCACGGGAAGCCCCTGGGAGGGTTAACCGTGGAAGACTATGTCCATGTGTACTGCGTACAGGGTTCCAAAAAGGTTGGGACACAGATTGCAATTAAATATTTACGGGATTTATATATGAAAATCCTCCTTTTCACCATCGGCAGAGTGGTAGGATCCGCCTCTCTACATCAGGCGTCCAGGACGCAAATGAGCATAGCTGTAGAGTGTTTGACTCATGTGTACGATTGGTGCACAGTGCTACTACTGAACATGAAACAACAGTTGACCTCAATCCGCCAGGCAAAGACTAAACACTTTGGGTATGGTACGATTTTGACAACATTCTTCTTTGAGAAGATTCCAGCTTTGAGACCCAGAGTCATCTCTACTATCAGCAGCCCGCGGGATCCAAGAATTGCCCGTTGGGCGGACATGATGAAGAGACTGGGGGGTAGTGAGGTACCCCGGACCACATGGGACGATGAGTTCTTCCTTTGGTGGGGAGAACAAATCATCGCAGTGGACGACTATCCCTATGCCAGGATGGACTTTCGTGGAGATCCGGATCTAGTTCTTCCACCTGGCACGGCATGGGGAGCAGTCGATAAGTTTGCAAATTTTTTTGACTTATATGATTTTTTTTGGATTTTTCAAATATGTCTGAAAAATGAAAAACAAACATGTTTTTGATTGGATTCATAATGACTGACAATTAAAATTATCATGTTTCAGATGTTGGACCAGTTCGTCGTGAGGGCCTACCGCGCCATAAGCGCCGCAGAGGCGAAGAGGATACTGTGGATTCAGATAGAACCCTCTAGGCTGTGCAGAGAAACTTGGAGGGATTAACCCGCCAAATCCCTATGGCTGTTGTGGAAGATCTACCGGAAGCCATCCAGAGACGGGTGGTAGGAGTACCCCGAGATTGGGTTAGACTGTTCCGCCGAGTTGCCACTGCAGTGATGTTCTATAGGAACACGACTTCTGGGCAGGGACCTCAGGAGTAGACAGATTTTATATATTAGATGACTGTATATTGTTTTTTGAGACTGAACATGATGGGGCCTAGGCCCAAGTTTTGTACGAGATTATGGATCCAAATTTTGTAAATTTTTTGACACTCCGATGATATATATACAGCGATATTTGATGTGATGTGATAAATGTATCAAAAGTATGATGTTTTTGATGATTAAAAATTTATTGTATGGAATGATTAATATGCCAATCTAATGCTTGATTATCTAATGAGTCAGCAAACCAATTGTCAGCTCGAGGAATATGAATGAAGGTTAAAAATTGAAATGACCTTTGTAACAAACGTACCCTCAAGAACAATCGTAATAAAAATGGATCTCGTGCCCGATAAGTGTTGTTCAACTGCGACACCACCAGCTGGGAGTCCAAGAAAACTACCAACGAATCAACACCCAAAGATATTGCCTCCAAGAGTAGATGAATGACTGCAGTGTATTCTGCTATATTATTGGAAGCAGGACCAATGCAGACTCCTCTTGATACCAACAGCTGACCGGATGGATAATGAAGCACCCAAGCCGTGGAAGCTAAGTTCCGGGTGTGTCTACTAGCACCATCGGCGAAACCAAAATGACTCATGACATCCAACACAACCTACCAAAGCAAATCAAAAACATCACCAACTCATCAAAGATCGAAAATCAATCAGATATGTACAAAGCAAAAAACTACTATATACAAAAGCAAGACGCCAGGCCGAAGCCTAGGCATAATACTTCTTCAAATAGAGCCCATTTCGGGGCTCCGGCAACTCGTTCCCTTCAAAGTCAACCAAAGTATACGCTCCTTTCTTAAGGACTTTTTTAATGATATAGGGGCCATACCACATAGATTTAAACTTTCCTGCCCCCAGGGCATCCTTTTCTTGGGCGTAGACCAAAACAAGGTCACCTTCCGAAAAGACCCTAGGCTTGACCGCCTTATCGTACTGGACTTTGACTCGGTTTTTATGTGCTTCATTCATCGTGGCGGCATCTCGACGCTGCTCATCAAGATGTTTCAGATGAAGAAGCCGTTCTGCCAGACTAGAAGTGTCAGGAAGAAGCTCCACAGCTAATTTAAGAGAGGGAATCTCACATTCAATAGGAAATACGGATTCCACCCCGTGCACTAACTGAAACAGAGTAAAGCCAGTTGCAGTTTTCACTGACGTCCTGTATGCCCAAAGTGCAGGATATAGCATAATATGCCAGTTGGATCTATGTTTATCAATTGTCCTTTGAAGAATTGTCTTCAAGGATTTATTCACGGCTTCCACTTGCTCATTGGCCTGAGGATAATATGGAGATGAATGCTCCTGCCGGAAACCCAATTTGAGAGCCAACTCAGCCATCATACTATTTTGAAAATGACTGCCATGGTCAGTGACAATCTCTCTAGGAATACCGAAACAAGCGATAATCTGGTTGAAAAGGAACAAAGTTGCAGTCTCACCATCGTTCCCAAAAGTAGGCATAGCCTCGACCCACTTCGTAAAGTAGTCTACTGCTACAATAATGTACTTGTGACCTTTTGCCGAAGGCAGGTTACAAGTAGTATAGTCAATACCCCACTTTGTAAAGGGTCCGATAGTAATGACTGGAAAAAGCGGAGCTAGATGAGCGCGCATTTTTCAAGTATACACCTGACATGGATGACACCTTTTGACCGATTCAATACAATCTTTGAAAATCGAGGGCCAAAAGTATCCAGCACGCAAAATCTTTTGGGCTGTAGCAAGCCCAGATAAATGACCCCCACAAGCTCCACTGTGAGAATCATTGAGCACAACCTCAGCTTCTTCGAAAGTTAAGCAGCGTCTTAGGATTGAATCAACCCCTCGACGGTACAAAGCATCACCAATAATCAAATAATTCTTGGCCAAGTGACGCAGTTTACGACGCTCATCTTTCGAAAAAGTAGAGGGAAACTTCGCAGTCTGGAGATACACAATGATATCCCCGTACCAAGGATCCTGTGGAGAGATGAGAAACAAGTGTTCGTCCGGAAAGGACTCATCATAGATCATCTCCTCTCCACAGGGAAACTCGGAGATCAATTCCGCAAAAACTAATGACTTCTTGGATTTGGCAGACATGAACTCAAGATCAAATTCCTGTAAAATCACAATCCATCTATTATATTTGCCCCCAATCACTCGCCTGCTGAGGACAAACTGAAATGGATTGGCAGCTGCCAAGACATAAGTTTTGCGAAGAATAATGTAATGCCAGAGTCGCTGCACAGCATGAACTGCTGCTAAGGCTAATTTTTCTATCGGAGTGTATCAAAGTTCAGGTCCTACCAGTCCTCGACTGAGGTAGTAAATAACATGCTCTGCCAGAGCATCATCTTCCTGAACTAGAACCATACCGATGGTAGATTCTGTTGTAGCTAGATACAAAAGAAAATCTCTGCTATAATCGGGTGGACTCAATAAAGGAGCAGAGGTCAATGCCTTTTTCAAAGCATCGAATGAGTGTTGAGCGTAGTCGTCCCAAAGAAAAGGAACTCCTTTCTTCAACAATCTCCTATATCCCTTTGTAATCTCAGCGTAGTTAACGATAAACCTCCGAAGAAAATTAGACTTCCCTTGGAGACTTTGAAGCTGACGAATTGAAGACGGGGGAGGCAACCGAAGTATTGCCTCAACCTTGAAGGGATCTACCCTTATCCCTTCCCTAGACACAATAAATCCCAACAGCCGACTGGATGTAACCGTGAAAATGCACTTGTTCGGATTCAATCGAATTTTATAAAAACGACATCTTTCAAATATTTGCCGGAGGTGACCAGGATGATCCATCCTCTTTCGAGAATGAGCAGCTAGATCATCTAAGTATGCCTCGATAATCTTCTTGATGTCGTGGAAGGCGTAAGACATGGCCCGCTGGAAGGTAGCCCCAGCATTTTTCAAACCAAAAGGCATCTTCTTGTATGCAAACGTACCCCAGGGACAAATAAATGCAGTCTTATGTTGATCTTCTAGACGGATAGTAATTTGATTATATCCAGAGAAACCATCCATAAAAGAGAAAATCTCATTACCGGCACACTCGTCAATGATCTGATCGATAAATGGTGTGGGGTAATTGTCTTTAGGACATGCTTTATTTAGGTCTCTAAAATCGATGCACACTCGAATCGTTCCTTGCTTTTTATCTACGGGAACGGGGTTTGAAACCCATTCAGTCAGAGGAACAGGGAAAATGAATCCCGCCTTAAGCAGCTTTTCAACTTCAGCTTTGATAGCTGCTGCCTTCCTAGGATTGACCGGACGAAGTTTTTGCCTCACCGGCTTAGCGTTTTCATACGTCTTGATCTCATGCTGGACGATAGATGGGTCTATGCCAGGCATTTCCTCATAAGACCAAGCAAAAACATCCCTATACTCTTTGAAGAGCTCGGTATAGATTTGAACTTCCTCACGGGAACATTCAGCTCCAATGAAGACGTTCTCGATAATATTGGGATCCCTGGAAATGTTCACCGGGATAGTAGGCGAAATCACAGCCATGTTCCCTTCAGCATAAACCTGTGTTGGTGCTAAAGGGCTCAAGACTGGGTGAACAGGTCCAGGAGACTGAGGACTTGGAAAACTTGCTTCTACTTCGTCTAAGTTAGGTAGGAAGTAAGACCGATGATGCAAATCATCCCACGGTCTATCTATACCAGTCATGGCCTCCAGGATGGCCTCTTCAGATGGAAGAGTGGTATCAAGGCAATCCTGGGCCGAAGAAGAAGTAAGCGTCCAAGCCGGAGCCACATCACCATCCAACTCTTCCGGTGAAAGAGGAGTTGGAATGGTTTCTGCAGAGTCAACAATAGACTGATAGGCAATCTTTGCTGCAGAAATAGGACATGCCATTCCACCCACTTGACCTTCCGCTAATGTGGCTGTAGGGGAAGGTAAGGTCCAAGGGTTCGAGAAATAATGAGTTCTAAATAACTCTCTTCGAAGAGGAACCTTGGAGGATGAAATAGCATTAATGTGAACCGTAGGAGGAGGAATATCAAAAGTACCCATCAGAGAAGAATACATTCCAACTCCTAAATTCTCTACAGGCGCCTTGGAATTATCCAACTTAGGAACAGATGAGTCAGGAGACGCATTCAGGTCTACAGGAGGACAATCCAGTTGATCCACTGTAACGATCCTCCCTTCGTGGGGGAAACATACAATCCGAAATAATGAGGATGCAATGGCATCCATCTCATAAATCCAGTTTCTTCCCAACAGAAGGTTGTAGTCCAAGCTTGCGTCTACTACCTCAACCTCTATGTTGACATTTTTTCCCCCAACACAGATGGGAAAAGCTGGGACAATCCCATGGGGTCTGTGAGAATGACCATCGAACGCAGTCAGGACAGTGCTAGATGGAACAGCTTTTGGAGATCCAATTGTTTTCCAACATGTGAGAGACATCACGCATGTGGAAGCACCCTCATCCACCACCGTTCGAAAGATATTGGTCTTCCGATACGACGATTTAATGTGAAAAGCCATGTGATGAGGGAGTCTCTTTTTAAAATTAGTCATATCAAACGTAATTAGAAGAGAATTTTTTGGATCTATAGCCCCAATGGCAGTGAGCAAAGCATTGCACTGAGCCGGACAAGATTGGAGTACCTCTAAAGCTAACATAGCACAAGGGCTTTGTGCCAGATCTTCCACAACCGAGTAGTTCTGGGCAGCCCTAGCGTTTGGATTAATCGTAGACCGCTTAGAAGATGCTTTTGGCATCCGAGGCATAGACTCAACAGTAGGCTTCGTAATGTGAAGCGGCTCAGTAGCATCAGGAACTTCCTTGGCTTTCGAAGACTCTTCTCCGCCATAATCATGGGATCGTGTAGCAACGTCCACGTGCGCACTCATCATGAAAATGTTCGATGGGATTTCCCCTTCCTGAGCGCCTCCAGAGGAAGCCCCAGGATTTTGGTTCGCGCCAACAACTAATTGCTGCCCTTGGGGAAAAGGGTTAGTTAACACAGCCTGGGAACTAGAAGAACCCTGCTGGGTTAATAAGCGCTGAGCATCCTGAATTTTAGGGCAAAGGTGTGTGAGATGGTCTCCAGCACAAAGCTTGCATGGAAACTTCACTTTCTTTTTCTCCTTTTGACCCTCACCAACACGCTCGTTGGTTTTATTTGCATTTCCCTTCCCGTTCTTTCCCTTCTTCTTGTTATTTCGTCCCTTCTTCTTCCCATCGGATTGTTGATTTCCTTTGGGATCAGAAGTTTGGACAACATTTATGGACAAAGACTGGGAAGGTGATGAATCAGCAGGCACAGCCTGGCCAGAAGGAGCAGATTGTAAAGACAACTGCTGCAGTTGAGAAAGCAGGCTGGCTGCACCACTATTGACCGATCCGACAAGCCCGTCACCATGCGGACCAGGTTTAGTTTTCGACAAATCCAATTTGAAGCGAGGAGCATTGGGAAAATACTTATAAAGTACCCCAGACTGAGAATAGATCAGTTCTAACTGATGGGCCCTAAAAATGGCATGCTCCTCAGAAAATACCCCAGATAGGGATACATCCTTCGAAATATCTGACTGCAGGGATTTGAGAAACCATTCGAGAAGGAATTCTCCAGGAATATGAGCTTTGATAAGCCTCTTCCTTCTCCTCCATTCCTGAATGTGATCAGAAATGTGAGTTGCCTCATCCTGCTTAAAATTAGCCAGGAGTTCGGTCCCAGCCTCATATCTGACAGGCAACTGAAAATGGTTTAGAAATGTGACAACCAGTTCTCCAAATGTGGCAAAACTGCCCCCAGTGAGCTCGATATACCATTTGGCAGCATTTCCAGTTAGGGTGCGTTGAAATAATCTCAACCTAATCGAGTCATCGATCAGGGAGTTCGAAGAGCACCATAAGTGGAAAGTGGTAATGTGGTCCGCCGGATCCTCTCCACTCTTACCTTCAAACTTTGGAATGTCTGAAGGGAGTTTGGTTGGGACCCGAGGCCACCCCGGACTATAACGAATCGGATCATTAGTCAACTTCGACAAATCTGGCAAGTTTAACGTTGCCAGAAACGGTAAGCGAGGCAGAGCCTGAGAATTCCATCCTTGAGGGGATGGATTCCCAACATTCTGAAAAAAATAGTCTGGATTTGATGAGGCACCAGGCTGCCAGAAAGGACTCGTAGAAAACGGAGAAGAACCTCCTCCCCACGCCGAGTTACCAAAGCCCAGACCAGTTTCCCCCGCTGAAGTATTGATTGAAGAGGAGAGCCCCTGATAGGGGTTCCAAGCATTAGACAAAGGAGAAAAGGACTGATATGCACTCGACGAAGGGAAAGAAGCATTCCCTTGATGACCTGCGAAGAACTGGTTCCCTACCCCAGTCGTAGTAAACACAGGATTCCATCCCGTAAAAGTAGTCGAACTTTGCCCCCCAGACCAAGGGTTGAAACTCTGGGTCTGGGACGTAAACGGAAACGACCCTAAAGAAGGATTGGAACTAGGAATATGTCCAGTCCCAAAGGGGAAACCCTGAAAAGAAGCTGATCCACTAGCCATGTTAGACATGGGCGTAGATCCAGCTGAAGCAGCGGAAAAGGAAAAAGAGGGGTTCCCTTGAGAGGGGAACCCTGAACAGAAGGGACCAGAATGAGAAGCATGTGCTTGGGTGAACCTAGAGCCAAACACAGCAGCACTAGAAGCAATCGAAGATGAAGCAATAGTGCCCCCTGCTTCAACAGAAGCAGGAGTCTGAATGCCTGCAGCACTCACGGTAGAAGCCGCGTTCCCAGTCGTGGCCATCGAAAGATAAGAATGATACAGTAGATCTCCCGGTCTCTCCAACTCAGGTCCGATATATTGAACAAAAAACAGATAATCAAGAGGAAGAGGAGATGGACCTGTAGCAGGAGGCTCAGGTACGTCTTCGATTTGAAAATCTTCTTCCTGAGGAAACAAAACTCGCGAGGTGAGCGGAACGCTCCTCTCGGAACCGACACCAGAATCAGCTATGAAACCTTCAGACCTTTGTGGAGGATCTCTCTCCATTGCGTCAGATGTCACAGGGTGGTAACCACCTGCTAAATCACTCCTACGCCTTCTTGAAGAAGGCTCTGAACTCTCGGGAGATAACCCCCGGATTCTCCTCGATCGTCGAGGCGCTTGATCAGCCACTTTTATAAATTTTAATTAGACTCAAAAAAGTGAAAATCTAGGCAAGCTAGGAGCAAAGAGCACTCACTATAAGAAAAATCCCTGAGATACAATCAAGCAAACAGCCTCCAAGTATTTCCGCTCCGGGTGATGAGGACCGGACACCAAAATACAGGAAAGCGAAATATAGGACCTCTCGAAAGCAATCTGGGATGATTAGGGCCCAGAACAACTAGCGAAGGTATCAGAAACAGTTACGCCGACCTCCTAACGACAGCCTTTGCCGGCTCAAGCACCCAAGATTCGCAAGGGCACCCCCCAGAAGTACTGCTGAAAGTGATGCGACGTCTGCCTCAGGTACCACGGGTATTCCCCCCCGCAGTCACCTGTGTGGAACCTAGGAGTGGCAACTATGGACACCAATCCATATCAGAAGCCGGGCGGAATGGTCTTGAGGTCAGATTCAGCTAATCGGAGGGGGGGTATCCCTCTTCTTAACCTTCACTTCCCCTCGCGCTTGACTCTCGGATGAGAGCTTTCCCGATCCACCTCACGGAGTTGGATTTCGCTCAATTAATCAACTTCTATGTTTGTTTGAGTGGCCTTGGAGAGTTAACTCTCCACTCACCTATTCCAAGGCCCTACAACCTAGCTAGTTGGTGATTGACACTTAGAAAAATTGCTAGTTGATTTTAGATTAAATCGCTTATTTTAAGGGTTGTTATATTAAGTCACAAGGATATGGAGATGAAACTTATGGTGTTTTTGACGCAAAAGAAATTAATAAAAACTTAACTACATGCAAATGAAGTTCTTGTTCTTTCGATGAAAAGCAATCTCTATACAGGTTCTACGAGATTAAAAATTGTATTTTTTTTCTTTTCAAATAGCAAACTCACACTCACAAAAACTAAGAAATTGACTAAATGATTAAATGCATCTAATGCAAATCACTACAAGAATGTAAATCCTAAGATGCAAATCTCTTAAAGCGAAGTGAAATTCCCAAAAAGTCCTTCAGTTTTAACTCTTCTTTGTTGCCCAGAAAGCTAATTCTTGAAATCAAGAACTCTTAAAACAAGGACACCAAGAACACTTAAAAACAAGAAGAAGAAATCAAATGACAACTCCTCCTCAAAATCAAGCCAAAAACTAAAAGCAAGAAACCTCACAAGCTTCAAAAGTTATAGCAAACGAAAATGAAAATGCAACAACAAAAGAAAATAACAAGTGAAAATGTTTTTAAGCCTTTGAAATGCAAAAACAAAAAGCAAAGCAAATGTTTTTTGAGCTTTTTTGTTTTATAAAGGAAGAGCTCGAAAAGACCAAGCACAACTATCAAAATCCAAACCAAACAAGACCGAATTCCAAGCACAAACTTCAATAATGCTCCCAAACCTTATAAGGCTAACTCGTAGCAAGATCGATAAGAGCAAAAGAAGACCAGAAAACTCAGCCACTCAGCCTAGACAAATAGTGCAAACTTGTCGCAAACAAAGACTCCAAAGAAGCAAGAAAAGCTCTTCAAAAGTTGCAACAAAACCTAGCCTATGGAACTCAAGAAAACCAATCAAAAACGAAGCAAAAATTGCAATGTGAAGCACAAAACAAAGATAGGAGCGAGTAAGTGAGTAGAAGCTCTCTGTTTTGATAAAGCAGAACAGCCAAGAATTCTCAGAAAGTGATCTTGGAACTCAATCCAGAAGTGCTAGCACCAGAAACAACACTTTTCCAAAAAGACTAGTTTTCAATCAAGCGAAAGAGAGAAAAGACCAGAAACCACTTCCTTCACAATCCAGAGAGCACAGAGACACTGTAGAAACAGGCCTCCACAGCCAGAAATGACCAAAAATTCAAGAAACCCAAAAATTCAAAATCTGCCTAGGTATACGCTACTTCACAGTTATGCAACCAGCGTGCATACGCGTCTGTGCTAAGGGAAACTCGCGTATACGCGGGTCCCTTTAGACAAAATTGCGTGTATACGCGACTGTGTGCAGAAAAAAGCGCGTATGCAAAGGTAAATAATGAAAAAACAAAAAGGACAAGCCTGGAAAAGACACCAGGACTTCAGACTGACTGCAAGAAAGTAAACTGGACTGCAAATGAAAGATAAAACTGTCGGCAACCTACCAAACAGCTGAAACAACCCAACAGGAGAATCACAAGAATGTGATCCCCAGCGGAGTCGCCAGTTCTGTTTCGGGGAAATATCACCCTAGAGGTTGGTTGGGATACAACCTCCACAGAGCAGGGGCATGCTACTTAACAGAGACTCACACAACCATGCACGTTTAGAAAAACTAAATAGAGTAGAATGAGAAAGTTACCCGTAGGTCCTACGGTTGAAGAAGATCCCGCAGGGTTCAAACCCCCAGCAACCGTCCTTCCTTCTTAACCTGAAAGACAAGAAGAAACAAGCACAAAGAACTGGTTGTACAGCGTATATCTACTCTAAATGTTAGTGAGATTCATATAAAACATTAAATAAATCATAATGAATGCTTAAATAACAATATTCTCATACATATAAGCATACACTAACATGTTTATTTCGGGAACAGCATGGTACTTCTGTATTATAAATAGCATGTACAAAAGTAGCGAGTGGAGAGATCACCTGATCCTTCCACGGCCTTCGAGCAGACCGTCGTCCGGATCCGTCCAGCCCTTGCCTCGCTAAGACTCCTTCCAAACTGGTGCATACGAGATGACATATAAGGAGATGTGCATCTCAAGGAAACAAGGGTTTCCTATAATGAACTGGGAAAGTGCAGGAGGCACAGGGAATCAGACTTGGATAGGGAATACCAACAGAGTATAATATCAATAACTCTCTCTCTCCCTTAGGCCATACACATGAGGGGTTTTTATACTCCCTCCAAGTAGTTTCAACAGTTGGAAACAGTTGGCCACGTGCTGGGGTGGTTGAACTACCAGAGTAACCATCAACCCAGCCCGAAAACAGGGAATTTTTATATATTTTTTAATCATTTTAATGGAATACGCGGAAAATTCTAGCTGGACTCGCGTATACACGCGGAAAAGTACGGGCATAGTCGCGTATGGGGACTTTTATACTGTTTTTTAGTGAATTTGTCCAAGTCTGTAGGAATGGGTGCCCAAAACCATCAAAGCAATCATGAATCATGTGAAGGTGAGAAATGATGCTATAACAACGAGAAAATGAAAAATGAATGGTGAAAACAAATTGTTTGGTTATTTATTCCGATTGAGAATGTAGGCTTGCATGATTCGATATTTCAGGGATTTTATGGTTTGGAGACAAAGCTCCATAATGGCACTTTTTTGTTTCCCTTCCACATTCACCACTCATATCAGTGTTCCTTTGCACCTCTCGATGCAATTTCTATTCTTAGTCAATTATGTCGATAAAGCATAGGAGTGATGTTACAGAATTTTAGATAATAATAAATTTAAAATATTTTTAAAAAATAACATTAAAATATTTTAAAATATACAAATAGATTTTAATGTAAACAAATTATAATTTTTTTTAAATAAATTGAAATTGAAAATTTTGAATTAAAACTGAAAATATAAGAGATTGTTAATTTTACCACATGTTATTAATATTATTAATAAAAATTTACTTTTTAACATCAAAATACATGTTCGTTTTAGAGTTTAAAAAATACAAAAGAGAGTAAATTTAAATTTATGTTTTCTAGTTAGAATTAAAAATAAAAATAAATGTTTTTTGTACCTCGCTTTCGGATAAAGAACATCAACAACGTTTGATGGTCGATGTTTCGAACCTAATAATGAACTAACGAAGTTCATTATTAGGTTTGAAACATCGACCATCAAACGTTGTTGATGTGCTTTATCCGAAAGCTAGCTACAAAAATCAATATGGATCACAAAAGTCTGAGATCAAATAAACAACATTGTTATTTTACTATATGTTAATAACAATAATAGTCACAAAGATTCACTTTTTAATTATATGTTGGCAAAATGTCTACATAATTAGTTTGTAATTAGAAAATAATTAATACTTATGTATGATCATGAGTTGTTAACAAATTAGAAAAGTTATTACTTTTTATTAATTGACAATGAACCCGAAAAAAAAAATTAGACTCTATTCATAGTACATATCTATATGACTTAAAATAATAATTAAAACAAATAAATAACTACATATGTGTGCCCACACAGGAAACCGTAACTTCTGAATTACTTAGTCCATACCCTTAAGTGACCATTAGATAAATCCAATATCATTACATGAAGTAACTTTAGGAATGGAATAGTAAGTTACATAACATAACATCCGTTGTTACAACACATTAACATAAACTTCATGTTGTAACTTTGCATCAATTCCATGTTTCTTTTAACTCAATTAGTTAATTACACACTTGATAATATTAAAACATCACATAATGCAAGAAATAAACGAGTCAAAAAAATGGCACAACAGGAAACCACATTATTAGACGTTGATATACCTTGTAAACCCAGTAAGGTGCAAACCAACAAACATTTAATTTTTATTAAATGTCCGTGAGGGTGTTCACCTCTTACTTAATGTGCTGTAAGGGAGTCCATCCCTTAACCATTTCCATAAAACCTTACAAAGAAATATCATTTAAATAAAACATATCTAGCTAGAATCTATTACAATAATCATGATATTATTTACCCACAAATACTCAATATTAATGTCTTTGTGGCCTGGATGTTCCCATAAGTGGACCATCATGCAGTTGACACTCATCAATCTACATGGACCATTAGTGTTTTTCCTACCACAATGTTAAACATAATCTATCCTTTGCATACATCGCAATATTTTGTTGCAACTGGTACTGTTAACAGTCTTTGATATCATGATTATATTAAATAGTGATTGGACTAATAACAAATCTTTATTAGTGTTGTTTCAACATCTAGTCATGCATATAAACAAAACATTATGACATGTATTTTTTAATTATACTGCACATGCATTAATTAAAAGCACTTAACTATTAAAGCGTGTCTACTTGTTTTTACATGTGTATGGTTATGACACCTGTCTATCCATCCATAACTCGCATGTGTAACTAAACACATAAAGATAACCAAGGCATGCTCACTTGTCCATGTTCTACATCTATCACGAGAAGGGAAACACCTACTTCTACCCACAAAATGCAATAATATTAAAGACCCTTCATGGTTATTATCCTCTCTTCGCATAAGAAGAGTGAAAATATCTCTAAGATACATACCTCATTAACTATTTTTCCTCTCACACCAGTCCACACTTCCTTTCCAAAGAAAACCACTACAACTGTTCTTACTCTTTTAAAGGAAATCTAGGTATGGTTTTTCATGTGAATATATAAAATTGTCATAATAGTTGTTATTCATGCATGCAAATACATAACCATTTCTCAAAAGGAAGCTATCATGACATGAAAATGCATAATATTTCAAGAGAACTAGCCCAACAACCATCATCTTAAGGCATGCAAATAAATACTCCTTTCAAAAAAGAAACTAGTTGGCATAGTTAGTGCATGCAATTATATAAAATTTATTCAAAGGAAACTAGCCCCCTAGTTATTTCTTTTTATATGCAATTATGCAATCTTTTCCAAAAGAACTAGTTGTTGAACCCTTAGTTAAACTGAGAGGGGGGGGGGGTGAATCAATTTAACACATACATGGACTTCTAAAACTTTTCCCTTAAATCTTATTTACACCTTTATTTCATGGTCAACTTAATATGTGAGCAATCTTAATTTGTGAGCAGCAAGTATCAAGCAGATTTGTTAATGTAACAGCAGTCTTAATATGCAAGCAAATTAGAGACACCAGATATAAGTGGAAACCCATAAAGGGAGAAAACCACATCTTATTATTGTTGTGATGCAAAGGCAAGCTCCAAATCCCTCTCACCACTAATTTTCTGTAGGCACCAACCTACAGGAGGCTCCAACCTCAATTCTACAAGCTACAACTTGCAAGGAAGCTCTAACTCCCATCTATTTTCTGCAGGCTCCAACCTCAATTCTGCAAGCTACAACTTGCAAGGAAGTTCCAACTCCCATCTATTTTCTGCAGGCACCAACCTATAGGAGGCTCCTACCTCAGTCAGCTACAACTGACATTTATCAAGCTACAATTTGATAGGGAAGCTTCAACTTCCTTACTCTTTCAAAATAAAAACACTTGCTGATTTACCTTGGATATCAGCTATGTTCTATACCTTCTTCTCTGTTGTTCATCAACTCTTATATCAGAACTGCATCATCTCTGCTTAGCCCCTTCTTCTTCTTTGCTCAGCTCCTCCTTATTCACATTCTTCTTGCAGCTTGTTTATTCTCTTCAACTTTCTTTAATTCTACTGCACACTCTCTTCTTCTCTCACTCTTTTTCCATCAAATCTTCTCCCCTTGGGTATTATCCTATTTTATACAAACTAGCTTCATGGCTGTTTGTATTCTTCTTGGAATTCAAAATGGATAGTCTTATCCCTTGGTCTTCTGCCTCCTCATTTCTTTTCAGCTCACTCAGAAAAATATAACTGTAGGTATCAATTTAACATTACAGTGGGAATTTGTTCTCTCTCGGAGACTTGCCAATGCATCATAAACAATAAAAACAATTAAAACATTTACATTCGAATTACAATGTGAACTCCAGCTCAACTCATTTAGTCTTTTGAATCGCTACGCATTTGTATTTTCTTTGGCTTTCTTTGTCTTTTCTATGACTGTGTTTTATCTCCTTTCGGCTCTGTTTGATTTTTTGTCCTCTGTGGGGGTGTAACTACTGCATACGTGTAATTGTGCCTTTTAAATAAATAAAATGCAATTGTTGACTTTTAAATCAGGGCAATTCCAACCCTTTTCATGTCACAAGTGTCTTGTTGATGTGGCGAGTTCCGCAGGCTGGAACATACATATATCACAATTGTTTTTATATAAAGAATCGCCCCTACACCTTGGCCAGAGGCCAGTGGGTCTCGGACCTGACATATTTTTTATCTTGTGCCAACCATCGTTTTATCCTTATGACGGCTCTTATATATATATATATATATATATATATATATATATATATATATATATATATATATATATATATATATATATAACCCAACTTTCATTATACTAGCTGCCTTTTATTATGCCTTTAAATCAATTCTCGGCGTATATAATAAAACCTGTTTAAAACATATAAAAACTCCTTTCGTGCCCTCTTGCCACGTTTCTCGATGCAATATGTTGCTCCTCCGATTGCGATTGGTTGCTCCTGCTCCGATTGCGATTGACCACTGTTCATTTTGAGATGCCGATGCGATGAATCGCAATTGAAATCTTCCGATTGCGATTGAATCCTTTGCGCTTGTTTCGATTGCGATTGATCGCAATCACAACTTCGAATACTCCGATGCGATTGACCTCTCCTGCTCCGATTGTGATTGATCACTGTTCACTGCGTTTTGCCGATGCGATTAGACCTGGAACTCAAGTTGTATATGAGTTGTAGTTTATATACCAATCGGGTCCGGACTTCCAATCGCAATCGCAACTCTTATATTCTCCGATGCGATTGACCATTGCCGATGCGATTAGAACATGGAACTCAAGTTGTATATGAGTTGTAGTTTATATACCAATCGGGTCCAGAACTTTCAATCGCAATCACAACTCTTTGTTGCATGTTCCGATGCTCTTATAATCTCCGATGCGATTAGGCCGGAATTCAAATATATATTAACCATTGTTTATACGCCCATCGGGTCCGGGATTTCAATCGCAATCGCAATTCTTTTAATATGTGTTGCGATGGTTTGTTTCTTTCCAATGCGATTGACTAATGCCGATGCGATTGACCACTATTCACGAAACTTAAAACATATATCAATCGTGATTTATAACCCATCGGATCCGGAACTCAATCGCAATCGCAACTTTCTGTTGTGATGTTCCGCTCCCCTTGCGATCTCCGATTGCGATTGGGGAGGGGTCCCACCGTATAAAGCTTGGTTCTTATAATAAAGCGCTCCACTTATATAACTGATATATATGTATACTTTGCCAATGGGTTATGCGATTCCTGGAATACGTTTTGTATATATATATATATATATACTTTGCCGCTGGAGGTTAAGCGATTCCCGAAATAATATTTGTGTTATATTAAATGTATAACGCCGGTTGGAGTGTGCGATTCCCATAATATGGTTCTGTATTATATGCATTACATTGCCGCTGGAGTTAAGCGATTCCCAGAATAAGGTTTATGTATAAATATGTAACACCCATCGAGTAATGATGATTCTCGGAATATTATATATCTGTCCTCCGGGTTGGGCGATTCTCGGAATTATAACGGCTCTGCCTCTACCTCTGCTGCTCTGTCACTCTGCCTCTGCCTCTACTGCTGTGACAACTGCTCTGCCTCTATCTGTTTCCTTTATATTCGCTTCCACTGCCTCTGCCTGTCTCCTTTGCTGTCTCCTTTGCCTGTCTCTGCTATCTCTCTGTTTCTATCTCTTCTTCTTGTCTAATGTTGCACCTTGCTTCTTCAAATGGTCCTGTCTCTACTTCTCTTTGCTGCCCTGCTTCTTCTTTTTGCTGCTTCTGCTACTCGACCTCTGCCTCTGCCTTTGCTGTACCTCTGTTCTTTGCCTATCTTTGCATCTGCTGCCTTCTTTGCACTACATTTCTTAAGTTCAACTCTTTTGTACATTACGTTGCCTCTGCTTCTATTCACTGTCTCTTCTTTGTCTGCTGCCTTAGTTTCTTTGTGCTTCTTTCTCTGTTGCGTATATAGAATCCACTCCACCTGTTATACTTGTAGCAAATCCTATGAGGCTCCGATCTTCTACGCTTTCAATTCAACAGTTATTTTCCTCAACTTCGAACTCCACTACGTTACCAGAGTTTTGTTCCTCATCTTGATTTAATTCTGCAGAATGAATTGATGTATTCTCCCCAACAGTGCTTCACAGTCTTCCCACTTGGATCATTGTGCAATAACACAAATCAACTTCTACCAGACTGTCTCATTACTACACAGTCTTCCCACTTGAATAATTGTTCCTCATCACTCTGTCTCATTCCTCAGCTACTTGTCTTATGCTCTCTTTGTTTCATATGCTCCTTGACTGATGCTACTCCTTAATTCTCCTTTTGTTGTCTCAGTTCCTTATCTGTCTTGCTTCTTTTTCTGCCTTGCTACCTCTTCTTATGCTTTCTCTGCTCCTTGGCTAATGTTTCAAGTGCTCCTCCTTTGTCATCTCCTTTGCCTTATTGCTGGTTCAGGTGCTGCTCCTTTGTGCTCCTTTGCCATCAATGACAACATTTCCAACAGTCTCCCCCTTTGGCATTGATGGCAACACATCCACCGATAATCCAATGCTTCCTTCAGATCTTCCTCTGTCTAGCTTCTTTTAGAAGACTTTTTCTTTTATTTCTTGCTTTTCCTCCCCCTTTGACATCAATGGCAAAGGGTTTCACATTTCTCAATGTGCATTCTATCTGTTCATTTCTTCTCTCTGAGATGTGTTTAGGCCTTCTTCTTCTGAATTTGTACCATGCTGCTCTAAACTTGTGTACAAGATTTGTTGAGAGAACACTTTGAGGATTATTGGACTTGAATATACACTTAAAGATTGTGAATGCCCCAGGTGACATATCAAGCTTACTTCAGCTATACTTCAGCCTATATTATAATCTTCATCTGCGATGCATATCTATTGAAGAAGGTTGTAGTTGGAGTCTATCTTCTTCTGCAATAATCATCTGCAGTACAGCATCTGTTCAATTGTGATGATGCCAATATGGTTTTTATAACTGTTGTTCACTTTTCTTGCCTGTTGGTGATGATATGAGCTAGGATGTTGATAACGATATTACACTTAATAGCTCCAGGTCTTTGTTACTGATGTGATCAATGAATTAACTAGAATTTGATCTAAGAGATCAAATGCCTTTACTGCTTGCATAATGAACTTTCACAACAAAACCTTGAGGTAGGATGCATTCAATGTATTGGTCTATCACTTATCAACCATGCAATTCATTTATGACATAAGGAGGTTATGTATGTCAATGATCAATCTCTCTTTTAAAGGTGAGTTACCAGCAAATCCCTTGTGCTGAAGCAGTATTTAGATGAAAAAGAACTTTTTAGCTTCAAATGGTAATCACAGCTAGTCTTTTATTCTTCATATACTTTGACTGTTCTATCAAGATGAACTTCCACAATAGCATATTCAAGATGTTTAATTGAAAACTTAGCAAACAGATTTCACACTGTTTTGTAACTGTTCTTAAGAAAGAGGCCTTGAAGATATACATGTACCAAATTCAAGAAGGCATGCAATTATATATATAGAAGAAGATATTGCTTCAATGCTCAATATACTACTTCAAGTGTAAGCAAGATAATGTTATTTTTGCTCTGCTACTGACCTTTTCATGTTGAATGCAGATAACCCTGGGAATTTTACCTTGATGCATTCTTGCCATAGTCCTTTTGATCCTAAGAACCTATTTTATCCTGACCTAGCTGGCTGATCTCCCCCTGGAATGATATTCTCATTTCTATTCTCCCCCTGAAACTGTGCTTTCTCTTTATATCAGAGATACTATCCCTAGTCTATCCATTGTAACGCTAATCATACATGTATCGGCAAGATAATGCTTGGTAATCTGTTGATAAGCATGTTGCTTGTGCCTAAACGCCAATTGATATTACTTTGATAAACTATGCAGAGATTTTACTTCAGCTTGCATATTTACTCGTCATTAAGACATCCTTCATAAATTCTATTATTGAGCTTTCCACTGTTTTCAACAACAATCATCAATATACTGAGTCTGATCTTGGCATCATTAATCTTTTGCTTTTTCTGTCATTTTATTCAGAGGAAGTCACAACATTTTCTTTTCTATGACAGTTCCAGAATCATTGTTGCTTTATATATTGCTTTATATACCAAACCGACTGTTCTGACAGGATGATCTTCGGGAAGACATTTTCAATTTCTTTGCTTGGAATCTTCATGGGCAGATCATTCACTTAACTGTACTCCTCCAAGGGACATTTTCATAGATGAAGGAAGTAATGATATAGTGATGATAGGCTCTTTTCTTACTCATATTTCTTAAGGTGAATCATTGTTCTTACTAGCAGAATGTTGCACACTGTGATCATCACTTAATGTGTTGATGTCTTCTTAACTTAGATGATCATGGCTAATGTTTCCTCTCTACCACCATGGTTGCTTGCTGTCTTTTCTTCTTTCATTACTCTGTCAGCTATTGAATGCTTCAGATATTCTTCTTCCTCTCTAGTTCTCTTGTTAGAGGAATTTTCCTTTTTCTTCCTGGTCTCATAGTTGTTCTCATTTCATGGAGCTTTTCTTAGACTACCTTCATGGGGTCTATATATGAACTGCTCTCCCCCTGGGATGTTGCTTCATATTTGTCACTGGATGGATTTTTTCTTTGCTTCCTAGAGCAGCTCCCCCTGAGACTATGGAGGATTCGTTATGTTATTGAGATAATAGGCTCCCCCTTTCTCTTTTCCTTCCATACCTTATTGGGGTTCATCATAATGTCTGCTCTTCTTATAGATTCATAGTTTTGATTGATCTGTTTTGATCCCATCATCTGTCTAGAGTTCTTTAATGTATATGGCAGATTGCAGTCCTTTGCTTTGTGACCAAGTTTGAGGCATACATAACATCTTATTTTATCATAGTACATTTGAGTTGATGTATAATACTTTGTTCCCCTTCTTGAATACATTTTACATTAAACATATTTATGTCCAAAATTATTGCATCCATAACAGTAGCCATGGAAATAATTTGTGTACCTGGTGAAGGATTATCTTTTCCATATGCTTGCTTGAGGGGTTCTTCTCTTTTGCTGCATCCTTTGCTGGTTGGAATGGATTGGATTTGTCTTACAATATGCTGCATTATGTCCTGGTTTGTGGCAGGACAAACAAGTGATACTTCCCGTATGAGGAAAGAACCTTCTTTGACATCTTCCAAATTTGTTCAATTCATCCTTAGGAGCATATGAGCCTTTAGTAGCTGATTGTTTCATCCTCTCATTCTCCGTTCTTTCATGTTGCTTCTTGTTTTTGTTTGTTTCTTTGCACATATTGTTCTTGTTGGCTTCTTCTTCTGTGGGAATCTTCTGAGTTGCTTCGTCTTCCTTTATAGCTTTTACAAAATTGATCTTCTTATTATCTTCTGCCTTGGACTTACTATTTTCTCCTTCATATCCTATCCCAGCCTTTATGAGAGGAGATCTTTGAGCATTGAGAATTTGGTCCAACTGTCCAGAGCTTTTCATTAGTGGTGTATTCATTAATAGTTCTCTTTGGGCTTTTTCTAAATTATTTCTTAGGCTCACTACTTCTTCTTCCAATTTTTCACATTCCAGATTTTCCTCTCTCATTTGTTGCAGCAGAGTGTCTTCTACTTTCTTTGCCTCTTCAAGCTGTGTCTTCAGGCCAATAATTTCTTTCCTATCTTCATATTCTCTCTCATCACATATTTGCACCACTGTCTTAAGGTCTTTGTTTTCATTTTTCAATTTTTCTATTTCAGTAAAAGTAGTGTCAAGTTTGGCTTTTTCTTCAGCTGCAATTTCTTCATGGCTCTTACTACCATTCACACTAGCAGCTACCTCATTTGATTGAATATTTTCCTGTTGACATGAATTTTTCTTCTTCTTAATTCTCTTCTCCTTCTTGACAATGCAGTCCTCTGTGTCTATTCCATGCATGAAATGCAATCTGTCCCAGATTTCTTTTGCAAAGTCTAGATCCATTATCAACTCAAGGTCATTGTTATGAAGATTTTCATATATCACACTTTTTGCCTTGGCATTCCTCTGTTGTTCTTTCACTGTGGGGGAGTCTGTGCAGTAACCATCACATACAAGCTTCCAAACCTCAGGTTCATAGGCCATTAAACCTGTTTTAACCTTATCTCTCCATTCAGGAAAGTTTGTTGTATTTAGCACAGGTACATTTTGATAGTCCATGACTTAACCAGATCTCCTTCAAGCTATTAAGCTTACACCAAAGGAACCCGCTCTGATACCAATTGTTGAACCCTTAGTTAAACTGAGAGGGGGGGGGGGGTGAATCAGTTTAACACATACATGGAATTTTAAAACTTTTCCCTTAAATCTTATTTACACCTTTATTTCATGGTAAACTTAATAAGTGAGCAATCTTAATTTGTGAGCAGCAAGTATCAAGTAGATTTGTTAATGTAACAGCAGTCTTAATATGCAAGCAACATGTATTAATCAGATTAGATAAACCACATCAACACATAGACATTATACACAGAGGCACCAGATATAAGTGGAAACCCATAAAGGGAGAAAATCACATCTTATTATTGTTGTGATGCAAAGGAAAGCTCCAACTCCCTCTCACCCCATTTGATTTTTACGCAGGCACCAACCTACGGGAGGCTCCTACCTCGGTCGAAGCTACAACTATGAGGAAGCTCAGCTCCTTGAAGCCCATCAATTTTCTGAGGCACCAACCTACGAGGAGGCTCCCAGCCTCAGTGCAGCTACAACACCAAAAGGAAGCACCAACTCCTTGATTTTACGAGGCACCAACTTCGGAGGCTCTACCTCAGGTCGACCTACGATGACATGTCAAACTACAACATTTGAGCTCAACTCCCTTACTCTTTCAAAATAAAAACACTTGCTGATTTACCTTGGATATCAACTCTGTTCTGTACCTTCTCCTCTGTTGTTCATCAACTCTTATATCATACCTACATCATCTCTGCTCAGCCCCTTCTTCTTCTTTGCTCAGCTCCTCCTTATTCACATTCTTCTTGCAGCTTGCTTATTCTCTTCAACTCTCTTTAATTCTGCTGCACACTCTCTTCTTCTCTCACCTTTTTTTCGTCAACTTTACTCCCCTTGGGTATTATCCTATTTTATACAAACTAGCTTCATGGCTGTTTGTATTCTACTTGGAATTCGAAATGGACAGTCATGTCTCTTTGCCTTATGCCTTCTCAATCCTTTTATCTACTTGTTCAGAAAATATAACTGTAGGTATCAATTTAACATTATAGTGGGAATTTGTTCTCTCTCGGAGACTTGCCAATGCATCACAAACAATAAAAACAATTAAAACATCTACATTCGAATTACAATATGAATAAAACCAACTCATTTAGTCTTTTGAATCGCTACCATTTGTCTTTTCTTTAGGCATGCATCTTTGTGTTGTGTTTTATCTCTTTTGCAGATACATTTAACTTCATGTCCTTTGTGGGGGTGTAAGCTTTGTTGCATACGTACTCATGCATGACTTTCATCATAATCCCAATTGCTGACTTTTAATGAGGCCAATTTAGCCACTTTCCTTCATCAAGTGTCTTGTTGATGATGTGTTCGATTTCATAAGCGGAACATACATACATGCATGGTGTTTATATAAAAAATTCGCTTCCATGAGCGAGGCCGTGGGTCTAGACCCATATGAGGCCTTTTAATACCATATAACCATCGTTTATCATATGACAGCTCTTATATATATATATATATATATATATATATATATATATATATATATATATATATATATATATAACCCAACTTTCATTATACTAGCTGCCTTTTATTATGCCTTTAAATCAATTCTCGGCGTATATAATAAAACCTGTTTAAAACATATAAAAACTCCTTTCGGGCCCTCTTGCCACGTTTCTCAATGCAATATATTGCTCCTCCGATTGCGATTGGTTGCTCCTGCTCCGATTGCGATTGACCACTGTTCATTTTGATATGCCGATGCGATGAATCGCAATTGAAATCTTCCGATTGCGATTGAATCCTTTGCGCTTGTTCCGACTGTGATTGATCGCAATCGTGACTTTGAATACTCCGATGCGATTGACCTCTCCTGCTTCAATTGCGATTGATCACTGTTCACTGCGTTTTGCCGATGCGATTAGACCTAGAACTCAAGTTGTATATGAGTTGTAGTTTATATACCAATCGGGTCCGGACTTCCAATCGCAATCGCAACTCTTATATTCTCCGATGCGATTGACCAGTGCTGATGCGATTAGAACATGGAACTCAAGTTGTATATAAGTTGTAGTTTATGTACCATTCGGGTCCAGAACTTTCAATCGCAATCGCAACTCTTTGTTGCATGTTCCGATGCTCTTATAATCTCTGATGCGATTAGGCTAGAATTCAAATATATATTAACCATTGTTTATACGCCCATCGGGTCCGGGCTTTCAATCGCAATCGCAATTCTTTTAATATGTGTTGCGATGGTTTGTTTCTTTCCTCTGATGACTAATACAAATGAATTGACCACGTTTCAGGACTTAAAACACTTAGATATTGTGGTTACCTTTCCCAGTGGATCCAGAACTCAGTGTGCATTCATAGCTTTGCATTGTGATTTTTAAGCACTCCACACTTAAAATCTAAAGATTACAGTTGAGGAAGGGATCCCACCGTATAAGCTTAGTTCTTTATATTAAAACACTCTTCTATAATTGATCTATATGTATACACTTTTCGATGAGTTGTAAGATTACAGAATCGTTTGTATATATATATATATATATATATATATATATATATATATATATATATATATATATATATATATATATATATATATATATATATATATATATATATATATATATATATATATATATATATATATATATATATATATATATATACAAGAACTTTGCCGCTGGAGGTTAAGTGATTCCCGGAATAATATTTGTGTTATATTAAATGTATAACGCCGGTTGGAGTGTGTGATTCCAAGAATATGGTTCTGTATTATATGCATTACATTGCCACTGGAGTTAAGAGATTCCCAGAATAAGGTTTATGTATAAATATGTAACACCCATCGAGTAATGATGATTCTCGGAATATTATATATCTGTCCTCCGGGTTGGGCGATTCTCGGAATTATAACGGCTCTGCCTCTGCCTCTGCTGCTCTGTCACTCTGCCTCTGCCTCTACTACTGTGACAACTGCTCTGCCTCTGCCTGTCTCCTTTATATTCGCTTCCACTGCCTCTGCCTGTCTCCTTTGCTGTCTCCTTTGCCTGTCTCTGCTATCTCTCTGTTTCTATCTCTTCTTCTTGTCTAATGCTGCACCTTGCTTCTTCAAATGGTCCTATCTCTACTTCTCTTTGCTGCCCTGCTTCTTCTTTTTGCTGCTTCTGCTACTCGACCTCTGCCTCTGCCTTTGCTGTACCTCTGTTCTTTGCCTATCTCTGCATCTGCTGCCTTCTTTGCACTACATTTCTTAAGTTCAACTCTTTTGTACATTACGTTGCCTCTGCTTCTATTCACTGTCTCTGCTTTGTCTGTTGCCTTAGTTTCTTTGTGCTTCTTTCTCTGTTGCGTATATAGAATCCACTCCACCTGTTATACTTGTAGCAAATCCTATGAGGCTCCGATCTTCTACGCCTTTAATTCAACAGTTCTTTTCCTCAAATTCGAACTCCGCTACGTTACCAGAGTTCTATTCCTCATCTTGATTTAATTCTGCAGAATGAATTGATGTATTCTCCCCAACAGTGCTTCACAGTCTTCCCACTTAAATAATTTTTCCTCATCACTCTGTCTCATTCCTCAGCTACTTGTCTTATGCTCTCTTTGTTTCATCTGCTCCTTGACTGATGCTACTCCTTAATTCTCCTTTTGTTGTCTCAGTTCCTTATCTGTCTTGCTTCTTTTGCTGCCTTGCTACCTCTTCTTATGCTTTCTCTGCTCCTTGGTTGATGTTTCAAGTGCTCCTCCTTTGTCATCTCCTTTGCCTTATTGCTGGTTCAGGTGCTGCTCCTTTGTGTTCCTTTGCCATCAATGACAACATTTCCAACACTAGCAGGAAATTTTCTCCTTCTGTTTTATTCCACTTCCTTTTTAAAAGACCAAGAAAATGTTCCTCCAAATCTTTTTCTTTAGTCATTTCAGTTTCACCGATGTTTAAATTAGTTTGCAACTTATTCTTGATAGAGCGATTAAACAAATCAATAAAATTCCACCATAATAATTTCAAGTTACTAAAATTATTACGTAGGGGTATTATAGAAACAATTGTTTCCAACAACCAAGATGGCATGAGAAAGGATATCTCTATTCATTGGTTGTTCACTTGGGCCTAATCCTTTCTCCCTTACTAGTGGTTATTGTTACTGTTGTGAAACTAGCTCTAAAAATAGAAGAAAAGAGATATCAACGCCTTAGAAATAAGCCACTTCAAGGGGGAAACCTCTAATACATTACATGAATTAAAAATTCTTGGATGATACAAATGACAAAACCTCCTTTCTATATATAGGAGTCCATGGGGCCATAATGTAATCATAGCCGACCTAACAATAATAATGTAAGGGCACAATAATAACAATATGGGGGTTACAGGGATACAACAATAACAATAAGGGGGGATACACTAACATAATAAGGGACTACACTATTAATATAGGGGCTTAACATGCCCCTCTCCTTCAAACAAGAGTTGTCCTCAACGCTTAATTATTTCTTGACGTTTTTGTATAAAATTCTCATCCTCCCATGTGGAATCTTCAACAGGAAAGTTCTTCCACTTGCTGAGATACTCTGAAATTGATCGTACTTGTTGATTTCTTGCTTGTGTGACTGCTTTAGAACTTCTTTCGATGTGATGTTGATCTTCCTGTTGTTTCATTAGATTATGTACCAAAGTTAGGTTATCCTTTGAGAGTTGGATAACTTGTTGTTGATGCTCGATGTGATCTTCCACTAATTTATCATCCATATTAGCTATTATTTGATCCTTCAAACCATCCAACTTAGCCTCCATTTCTGCTTTTAAACCATCTATGTCATCTTCGGTTGCTCTTCGTAAGATCGAAATTTGTTGCACTTGGTACCGTAATTTTGATATGTCATACTACAATTCTTCCTCTTCATGCATCATAGTATAGCTTTTTGAGGGCTTAACGGGTGTCGAATTATTTTTTGGAGGCATTATAGAACCCAATATTGATAAAAAATTCTAAAATATGCTCTTGGGATCACTTCAAATTGCTTTTTCAAACAAACATTATGCAATTTTAAAACTAAATACACATCTTTTTCTTGCTTTTGAGAAGCTCGATATTGAAACTGAATTATATATGTGCTTTCAGATCCTCAATAGATGTAATTTGGCCCTAAAGTAGCCCTCTGAATCTTCTTTCCAATGCCACAGGTCTGACCGGAATTGGATTCTTGAAGACAATGTTATGCCCAATCTCCAACGATGACCTAATTATGGACTAGTTCAGTAGAGCGAACTTTTACGACTTGCCACGTGTCACTTTTTACTCCTTTGGCTCTAAAATTGATAGATAGGAAACTATAGTCCATGTACTTCCAGCCACTTTTTACAAAATTCCAATCCAATGCTCAAAGAGAGAGTTATGAATATTTTCCCACGATCACCTCTTTGAGATGAAATTCGGGAGCCTGAAAAAGACCTAACTTCCACAGATCATATCTCCGAAAATATTGCGAACCAAGCTCTAAAATTTTGTGACAATATTCCTCAGGATTTCGGCTTCACACTCTAAAAATTTCCTCTTCTTAACCTTAGTAGAAAAAAAATTTGTAGTGAAAATGCCACGATGACTTGTTTGGTGCAACGAAACCCTAGAATCCAAAGCTCTGATACCAAATGTTGTGAAACTAGCTCCAAAAATAGAAGAAAAGAGATATCAATGCCTTAGAAATAATCCACTCTGAGGGGGAAACCTCTAATACATTACATGAATGAACAATTCTTGGATGATACAAATTATAAAACCTCCTTTCTCTATATAGGAGTCCATGGGTCCACAATGTAATCCTAGTGGGGCCACAATGTAATCCTAGCCGACCTAACAATAATAATGTAAGGGCACAATAATAACAATATGGGGGTTACAGGAGTACAAAAATAAAAATAAGGGTGCCTACACTAACATAATAAGGAACTACACTATTAATATAGGGACTGAACAGTTACCTACCACTTTGAGGGTGATATCCCTAGGAGAATTTTTTCTCCATGATGGACCTGAAATGGAAACCAGCAACCCCTTGCAACCTCCTACTAGCTCGTTGTGGCATTTTCCCGCCACCTGAGCCAACCATGTGGTCCCTCACACATATTTATTGATCGCATGTTTAAAGGTGGGCCTCTCGAATCCAAAGGTATGTATTGTCATTTGGTAATTTAATATTGAGTTTACTTATCATGGATACTCTTGTGCATCGATTGATGGGGGGATTTGGAGGAAAGAGTAGGCTTAGTCTGTGCTCATGTCCCCTTGATCTCTTTTGGGTATTACCCTTGCATATTAGTCCTGTGGGATTTCCTTTGTTGACCATTTGGTTCTAGGGTGGTACTACTTGGTAAACCCCAACCTTGGGTACGTGGTCCTGCTCCTTTATCAGCATATATTACTCCCCTTCGACTCATTATACTCCCATTCATCATTTTTTCCACCTGGGTCCACATGGGGTCAACTTCCTTATCCCCTTACCCCCACCTTGGCTAAGGCCTAGAATGATGCCCCAGAGGTTGAAGCAGCTAAAAGAAAAAGAAAAAGCATAATTGGCCACACTTAATAGGAAATTGTACCACAAAACACAAAATATGGTCAGGAAAAAAATAACTAGCATGTGGGAAAATTCCAAAGCATGAGCTATGTCCCTTACCCATGGCCATCACCTTGGTTCCATAGGCCCTAAATGAGCCTCCTTTATCATACAAGAACCCATGATTGTCCCAACCTCCTGGAGGGCAATGAACTGCCCTACTTAGAAGAGGTAATCATTGCTATATCTGACACATCATGTTCTTATTCTTGAGTCCCAAGTTTTTAATTAAAGAAAATTCATAAAAGGAAAAATGCATATAAAGAAGGGTGGAAAACTCAAGGCCGGGACACCTCATGTACCACAAATGCTCCCTCCTACACATTATATACCTTGATGTGGGCTTCCCCAATATGTGGCCCAGGATTTCCCCTCTCATTCCCTACTCCGTCTCACTCATTTATCACTTTCCACCCGCGTTCAAACGATGTACCCTGGACCTAATATCTTCTTTAAGGGCTGAAACCACTTAATAAGGTGCATGGCTAACCCCTTTTGGAGTATGGAGACACTAACACATGCCAAAGCACACTACGGAAGGGCATGTCATTGTGAAGTGCCCATTTTGTTATCCATGATTTGTAAGCCCTTTTACACAATTATTCTAATGACTGGTTGTACTGGAGGCCTAGGGGACACATTATATCTTATACAGGATTGCAGGTGTTTTCCATTTGGGTTTGGTCTCCCTATACAGGATCCTGACCCCCAAAGGGATACATTGGCACATATAGGGTGTGCATAGAGACCCATGGGCCTCCACAGCAGTAGACAACACTCGTTGAGCTTCAAATACTACTAGTGATCCACTTTTTGGGTGATGGTGATGTGCTTGGTACACTATGCCCAATAGGCCCCACAAGAGCCCCACACTCTTGGCAGGTGTCTTAGGACTTGTACGATGTCATGGCAATGTTAATTCCATCACTCGAGCCTTTGCAGAGGATTTACAAGATTATTTGATTCATATGGAGACCCAAGGGGTCATTTGTGTGCCCCCACACCCATTGGGAGCACCACATGTCTACTACTTGAAGAACAAGGAGCCACCCCTTTGTCCATCATATTTCGAGGAATTTATTCCTCATTATGGCACTTCAGGACATTACTAGACCTTTGGAGGGCCCCACAACTAGTATACATTATTATTCCCCCCCCCGTGAGGCTTATTTTTTCCATTTTAAGCTAGTTTGGTGGGCTTGTCACCAATAGGGGTGTTATTTTCACATTATTTTTGTAGAAATTTTGTGAATAATGAAGATTTATCCACTGAGATTATCCTGATCACATACTAATTCGAATTCATATGCAACACATAATCTCTTCTACAATCAATCATCAATTTGCGGAAATATAAACAGTCGCATGCGCACATAAACACAATATGTAATGGGGAAAGCTTATAGCTGAAAACCCCTCAGCTATTTTGTATATTATATGGAGAGAACATGTAACAATACATAGCACAATACTCCTCACAAGTACTCAGTACTATCTCATAAAGTTACACACAAACTAGCTCGGTTTTGAACAAGTCACAGGTTCAAAACTCATCCACTAATTGCCTGCCTCTATTGTGAAATCAAGGCTGGTCTAATGAGAGATCCAAGGTTCAAATCTCCTTGGCTTGACAGCGCAATCCTCATGGGAAATTTCCTCCAAGTGTGGTGCAAATCTCATGCACAACTAATGTCACAACTGATAGCTATCTCAACCCTTTCATCTACCTCTTTCCCTGGTCTCCACTGAACTGTCCATGCACTGTAGTGAACTGATGTGTTCTTGAGTTGAATAATGAGTTAATAATTAGTGAATTAAATAATATTTAATTCACTCCACTCATTACTAGTTGATTAGCTAGTTAAACTAATCACAGCTAGTTCAACTAAGTTAAACCGAACACAACTCCACCAACTGTCTCATCAACTCCACCAAACTCTGCCACTGAAGTCCTAATTGAAGTCAACCATGCATGAGCTCACCAAACCCCAAGGAATAGTGTAATTCCTTCTGTCAGATGCATGGGCCACATCCGTAGCTCCAACTGAAGTGCTCCAAGAGAATAAACTGAAGTTTAGAGTCTAAATATTATTAAGGGTTAATAATATTTGACTAACCTATTTTTAGACAGGCAGTCTAAAAATAGACTTCGACCTATATGTCTAAAAATAGAGGTCCATCTATTTTTACCAACTCGACCAATCATCCAAGAATAGCATATTGCAACTCCTAGACCATGCTCCATATGTCTAAAAATAGACATAGTCTAAAAATAGACTTTGCACCAAAAATAGCCTGCGGGCCCACTTAGTGAAGGCGACTTCATTTCACTAAGCTCCATCATCTTGTTGCATTTTCAACGCTCCCTCTCAACAAGATATGGATTATCTGCAACCCCTATCCTGCCTCTGTGGTATTCGAATTTTCTCCTGGTGAGCGCCTTCGTCAAGATGTCAGCATCCTGATCCTCCGTGGGAATATATGAAAGTAACATGATTCTCCGCTGCACACAATCTCTGATATGATGGTACCTGATGTCGATGTGTTTGGATATATCATGAAATACTGGATTAGCCGAGAGTTTAATGCAACTCTGGTTATCACAATAAATCACAGTAGGCTCCAAGTGCAACCCGAACAATCCGACGAGGATCTTCCTCATCCAAATAGCCTCGCATGCAGCCAAGCTTGCTGCCATGTACTCGGCCTCTACTGAACTGAGTGCCACGGATCTCTGCTTCCTGCTGTACCAGGAAACTGCTGTCGACCCGATGCTGAAAACTCCTCCAGATGTGCTCTTTCGATCCGTTGGGCTCCCTGCCCAATCTGCATCAGTGAAGCCGGAAAGCTTCGCTCCATCCTCCTGTCTGTACCATAGACCATATCCCGATGTGCCACTAAGATAACGCAATACATGCTTGCCTGCCTTCCAGAAGAGCTTGGTAGGCTTAACCATAACTTGCGAAAGCTGGTTAACAGCATAGCATATATCGGGTCATGTATTGACCAGATACATAAGCGACCCCACCAACTGTCGATAGACAGTGGCATCCACTACCTCCGCTGAAGTAGCATCCTCCTTCCTCCAACCACCGGGAAGAGGAGTGTCAACAGGCTTGCAGCCTTGCATGTTGAACCTCTCCAGAATCTCCCGAGCATACTTGCCCTGAGAAACAAACAGTCCTCCGTTGCGCTGCCAAATCTCCAATCCCGGGAAATAATGAAGGATGCCCAAGTCCTTCATCTCAAACTCTCGTGCAAGATCCTCCTTGCATGAAAGTATCAACTGCTCATCGCCAGTCAAAATCAGATCATCTACATACAGTACGATGATCAACAGCTTCCCCTCCACCACAATCTGGTACAGGTTTGGATCGGCCTCACTCTTGGAGAATCCAAGCCCGGTGAAGTAGCTGTCTATCTGAGTGTACCAAGCACGAGGTGCTTGCTTCAGCCCGTACAGTGCTCTCTTGAGTCGGCACACATGCGACTCTCTGCTGAAGATCTCGAAACCTTCAGGCTGCTCTATGTACACCTCCTCCTCAATGACTCCGTTGAGGAACGCAGTCTTCACATCCATCTGATGAATGTGCCATCCCATCTGCGCTGAGAGAGCAAGGATCATCCGTATGGAAGAGTACCTTGCGACAGGTGCAAAGGTCTCCTCATAATCGATCCCCTCGATCTGTGAGAAGCCACGGGTGACAAATCTCGCCTTATACTTCTCCACACTCCCGTCAGCCGCCTGCTTCACTTTGTAGATCCATCGCGAACCCACCACTGATTTCCCCTCTGGTCTTGGGACAATCTCCCATGCACTGTTTCTGACGATCGAATCATATTCTTCGATCATGGCATCTACCCATGCGGGTTCATCCACAGCTTCCTCAAAAGAGGATGGCTCCGTCATGACACATTGACTCACAAGAGCCATGTATCCAGTGTACCGATC
Source organism: Pinus albicaulis (assembly GCA_034641835.2). NCBI lineage: Eukaryota > Viridiplantae > Streptophyta > Pinopsida > Pinales > Pinaceae > Pinus > Pinus albicaulis. Next base: position 971,451,678 of record CM076577.1, on the reverse strand, counting down.
CGGTGACTGCCTCTGTCTGCGCTGTGCTGTAGGTGGTCCTACAACCTTCTCTGCATCCCGAGCCAGTCGCTCAGCTTCTGTAGTGCACATGCACCCTCTGATGGTTGGCGCTGCCTGGGTGGTTTCTTCCACCTCATGAACCTCCTCTTGTGGCTGATCCACATCCAGAAGCTCCTCCTTAGGAACTAACAGCTCCTCATATGCATGCAAGTGTAGCTCCCTCTCAAGCGAACACTGCATGGCTTTCTCCTCCTGGAATTTTATATCCCGTCGCACAACAGTCTTGCGACTGTCTGGCACATACACCCGATAGTTGTGAGGTGTATCAGTGTACCCCACAAATATTCCAACTTCAGCAGTTGGATCCAACTTCCTTCTTGCATCCTTCGTCACATGCATGTAGACGGGAGATCCGAAAATCCGCAAATGGGAAATATCAGGCCTCTTGCCAGAATAAGCCTCCTCTGGTGTACTCATGCCAAGAACCTTGTGAGGACAACGGTTCTGCACATACACTGCTGTATTGCATGCCTCAGCCCACAAGTGAAGGGGTAGGCCCTGATCATGCAACATCTCCCGTGCAGCACCCACGATCGTTCTGTTCTTCCGCTCAACCACCCCGTTCTGCTGTGGGTTATGGGGTGCGATGAGCTCTCTCTGAATCCCTTCTGCACTGCAAAAGTCTTTGAATTCAGCCGAGATGAATTCACCACCATTGTCGCTCCTAAGAGCCTTCACATGCTTCCCCGATTCCTTCTCTACCAGCGCCTTGAATTCACTTTGAAAATGTCTCACTCTTCTTCTACATGAAGAAGATCCAGCACTTCCGACAGAAATCATCAGCAAAGATCACATAGTACTTGTGCTTTGCTGTCGAAGCTACGGAGAGAGGACCACACACGTCTGTGTGAACTCTCTCAAGGATCGTCGTGGCGCGACTATCCTTCTCATGAAAGGTGGCTTTCACATACTTCCCTAAAGTACACCCCTTGCACTGATCTGACTGCGCAAGAGTGCCCTTAGGAAGCCCAGTAGAAATCTGCTACAGAATCTTCAAAGCTCCATGGTGAAGGTGGCCCAATCTCCTATGCCACAGTTCGCCCTCATCATCCCAGCTCACCACTTCTCCCGCCTTGCATGCCATTGCTGCGCAGCCATCTACTTGCAACTGATAAAGGTTCTTGACTCGAACCCCTATCTTCCAGGTCTCACCAGTAGTCTTACTGCGCAGGAAAGCTTTTCCTTCGTTGAAGACCACATCATACCCCTTGTCTTCCAACATCGCCACAGAGATCAGGTTCTTCATCAATCTTGGAACATGCAAAAATTCCTTCAATATGAAAGGTTTACCAGACTCCCTCTCAAAGGAAATGGTACCGATACCAGTCGCACTGTATCTACCATCATCGCCCATCTCGATGTGCACTCCAAGATATTTTTCCTCCAGATCTGAAAACAGATCTCGATCTCTGGTCATGTGAAATGACGCACCACTGTCCAAGAACCATAATAATCCCATCACACTTGAAACCAAGCATGCAATCAGTGAAAAATCCAGTTTGAATTGAGAAGCCAATGCCTCTCCCGTTGCAGATCCAACAACCTTCTTATTTTTCTTCTTCTGCGGACAATTTGTGGCATAGTGTCCGTGCTGGTGACAGTGAAAACACTTCACCTTGGACATGTCTTGCTTCTTGCCTTTCGCACCAGACTGAGAAGCCTTCTTGCTCTTCCCCTTCTTTGCTTTGGCAGCCAAAGCGCAATTTTCTTCATCAGATACCTTTGATGAAGATCCGTCCCTGGTATTCCTCCTTATCTCCTCTTGCATGAGATCCGCCCAAAGTCGCTCCCATCCCGGCAACTTCTCCCGACCATTGACACTATCTTGATGCTAGATACCAAAGCCTTCGGAGGCCAAGAGGAGCAGACCTACCACCACTATCCTCGTCTTCGACAGTCACCCCCACACTTCCCAGCTCATCTCTACATTGAGTGAACTTCGTGAGGTATTTGGCGATACTGTCGCCCTTCTCCATCTTGATGTTCCTGAGCTTATCTTTGAGCGCCGGCTTCCTTTGGTCACTCTTACTCTGGAATAGATCCGTCAAAGCTTTCCACATTAAATATGGAGTAGCCTTTCCATGCAGGCTGGATACAATATGATCCTTGACGCCCTCCAACAGGATCCTTCGACATTTCGCCATCTTCTTTTGCCATGCTTCGACTTCAGCAGGATCGGTGGGCTTTTGGACATCCATATCCACGAACTCCTTCAGTCCATTATCTTCTAATACTGCCTCCATGCGATCCTTCCATGCAACATAATTCGAACTGCCTTCAAGAGCATATTCGAGTCGCAAACCGTTGAAAGACATTTTCAACTCCGGCACCAAGAAAACAAACTGCTGCAAAATTCGAATTCCAAACTCAAAAACTTCAACTGCTTCTGGATCTGTGAGAACAAATTATTTCTAGCACAGAGATCGACTGTAAGGGCATTTACTGGATATATCACCTTTTAGAGAAAGGATGGATCCAGAGGCTACCTGGCCCGTTACAGACTCTGTCTACCGAAATAATATTGTAATCACTGCAATAGATCCTGATGATTGATTCGCTCTGATACCATGTAGAAATTTGCTGAATAATGAATATTTATCCACTGAGATTATCCTGATCACATACTAATTCGAATTCATATGCAACACATAATCTCTTCTACAATCAATCATCAATTTGCCGAAATAGAAACAGTCGCATGCGCACATAAACACAATATGTAATGGGGAAAGCTTATAGCTGAAAACCCCTCAGCTATTTTGTATATTATATGGAGAGAACATGTAACATTACATAGCACAATACTCCTCACAAGTACTCAGTACTATCTCATGAAGTTACACACAAACTAGCTTGGTTTTGAACAAGTCACAGGTTCAAAACTCATCCACTAATTGCCTGCCTCTATTGCGCAATCAAGGCTGGTCTAATGAGAGATCCAAGGTTCGAATCTCCTTGGCTTGACAGCGCAATCCTCATGGGCAATTTCCTCCAAGTGTGGTGCAAATCTCATGCACAACTAATGTCACAACCGATAGCTATCTCAACCCTTTCATCTACCTCTTTCACTGGTCTCCACTGAACTGTCCATGCACTGTAGTGAACTGATGTGTTCTTGAGTTGAATAATGAGTTACTAATTAATGAATTAAATAATATTTAATTCACTCCACTCATTACTAGTTGATTAGATAGTTAAACTAATCACAACTAGTTCAACTAAGTTAAACCGAACACAACTCCACCAACTGTCCCATCAACTCCACCAAACTTCTGCCACTGAAGTCCTAACTGAAGTCAACCATGCATGAGCTCACCAAACCCCAAGGAATAGCGTAATTCCTTCTATCAGATGCATGGGCCACATCCGTAGCTCCAACTGAAGTGCTCCAAGAGAATAAACTAAAGTTTAGAGTCTAAATATTATTAAGGGCTAATAATATTTGACTGACCTATTTTTAGACAGGCAGTCTAAAAATAGACTTCGACCTGTATGTCTAAAAATAGAGGTCCATATATTTTTACCAACTCGACCAATCATCCAAGAATATCATACTACAACTCCTAGACCATGCTCCATATGTCTAAAAATAGACATAGTCTAAAAATAGACTTTGCGCCAAAAATAGCCTGCGGGCCCACTTAGTGAAGGCGACTTCATTTCACTAAGCTCCATCATCTTGTTGCATTTTCAACAATTTTATCATTAGGGGCTAATGTAGGTCCATAGGCTAATTCAAAATCCTTAGGAGGGTATATATTGATGTTAGATACATTCATTTGTATCATCACTTGACTTGGGATCTCTCTAATAATAGAGAATTTCACATTTTTTTCCCTTTGTGGACATTTTTGGAGATGGATGAATTTTGATGTATGGATTTGGGCTATTTTTCTTGTTGGAGCTTTGTCTTGCAAGTGAAATGCTGGTTGGGTATACTCTATAAAGTTGTAAATAAATTGTAACGTTGTTATTCTTGTTGTTACATGCTGCTAAAATTAGGGCTAGTTGTTGCATGATTGAAATGTGGAATTAAGCATGTTTTAGCTAATTTAATGTATGGGCCAATGTTATATGAATGAAATTTCCTAGAGATTATTTATCTCGATAAGCTTGCATCATTTGCTTTGAAATATAAATGCTTGAAGGTCACTTTTCTTTTCTCTCTCAACATTGGATGAAGCTGAATTTTCGGGCCTTCTTGATCAAGAAGCCAAGTTCTTACTCATCATCATCCTTGAATCCATATTCCCAAGTGGATTAGGCACTGATCCTTAAAGAGGGTGGTCATCCTTTTCACCTTTTTTACCCATTTTCACCATTTTTCCAGTTCTAGCCCTCAAAGGTCACTTAGGGCATCAATTTCTCGGGAATTGACCCAAGCAAAAATTTCAATCTCCTACAGGCTACTGCACTGGTGGGTCCCCTCCCTCTTCTCCGAATTTGAGGCAATCTAACGGTGGAATCTCCGGGAAACTTAAGCCCTAGCTCTAGGATTGAATTTTTCCTAGGCATCCCCAAGGCTAGACCTCAATGGGATCAATTCAACCTTTTGAAATAAACATTATTGTTTGGTCCATTTATTTCACCTTGTCTGGGATAAGAACATCATTGGTTGCTATATTCCATCCCCGAACCTGAGGTAGGTCCACTTGGCCCTGTGTGGTCCCACTTCTTAATAAAGATTATTTGTCAAGGACCATTTGGGAATAGAAGTTTCCCAAGGATTATAGGGATTGAGAACCTCGTCTATCAACCCAATTCGTCTCCCTCAACCCTCCAATCCTCATCCCTTACCCCTAGAGGACCAATTACCTTGCTTGAAGAGAAGGAAAGTTCCATTCTTCACTCCAGGGTCACTTCCCACCTATCCATTGACATATACTCTACAAGTGATTCCTACAATATCGGGACTCCCCCCATCGTTGAAAGTTCGTAAAGAGGAGGGATACTTAGTTGTGGTGATAGTGGGCTAAGCCTCCACCGTTGCCCTTAACCTAACGGTTTCCCTATTAGGAACCCCTTTAGGCCCCCTACTGGTTTGAGTGGTAACAGTTACTACCCACCAAAATTTGTGCAAGTTCTTTTGGTTGAGCAAACAATTTAGTTTTCCACTTCACATCTCAATTTACTTATCCAAATCAAGATTATAGGATGATTTGTTTATCGACCACAAGAAATTTACTTATCCACTTCACATCTCAATTTACTAATCCAAATCAATATTATAGGATGATTTGTCTATGGACCACTATTAATTTAGCAACCAATGTAACTTATAAATATTTATGCATTTTTTTCCGAAACCATAATTTCTAACTTGAGTTGGATGGACTAAGCTATCCTACAAAACAAAATAACAATATATCAAATTGAATTTTATTATTTTTATTACTTTTAACTTTTTATTATTAATTGAGATTTAAATGTTTCGACTCACTTGATGGCACTACAACATCTCCCTCATATTATTATTTTTTAATTGAGGCGACATATAAATGTTAAATATTGAATGTGTATATTTACAAACATTCACCCCTACACATCTCCCCCTATACTGGGTTGTACAACACCTCTCGACGCAAAGAGAGAAAATACTTCTATAAGGTTACTATAATGTGTACATTTCCATGCATATTTCTTTTCACCTACCCTCGGTCATTCCAAACAAATGTCTCTTATCCAATTCATCATATCATTAACAGCTTCAATGATTGTGTATATAAAATAAATCCCATAATGAACATAGTCACTTAATACCACCTTAAATGAGTGAGATGAACTTCAATGAATTACACATACGCACACTCCTTATCAATATAAATATCATCTCATTCCAACTACATTATGTAAATAATTACCCCCTAAGATATGAAGGGGTTGTCCCAACTATATATATATATATATATATATATATATATATATATATATATATATATATATATATATAGTTACCTCTTACTATGTGAATGGGTTGTCCCAACTATATGATTGAGACAATTACCTTCCACTGTGTGAAGGGGTTGTTCCAACTACATTATTGTGACTTGCATTTTTGGCTGGTTTTAAACTTGATGAATCTCTTCTATTGTGGTTGGTTAAGGGCCTTTTTGAGGTGGGTTGTTTCCAATACATGGTTGTAACCAAGGTGCCTTCACAATTGAAAAGTAGAAAGACCTTTCCTCCACTAATTTAAATTCTCTAACCCTAAATCCTTTGTGGCACTCTATCCTCTGCACATAGGTTTCTCCACTACATTAAATGATTTGTGAGAAATTAGTTAATTATACATTCTTCTAATTAAGTGTGCCTCTCCATTAAAAAAAAAAAAAAAAAAAAAAAAAAAAAAAAACAGAAGTGTAGTGCTTATATACCCTATGATGTTATATGCCTTCTCCTATTAGCCATAAGAGCAATGAAAACATTTCTAGTAATGTTATCACCAACATAAATATTTATTGATGTAGTTTTTAATGTTATAGCATCACTCTTTCCCTTGTGGCAACCAATAATTTCCACTCCATATGCCTATTAATGCAGTGGGGTTGTATATGCCCACCGCTAAATTATGTACTTGTTTAAATTTGACGGTGAGCATATACAACCCGATCACATTAATGGGCGCATGCACTGGGAATATGTATTACCTTCCCTTATGGTCTTACACCTAAAGGCCCTTATGTACTTAAATGGACGGAGGAGCTTATCCTAAGAAGAGGTTAAACCATCATTCCCCATATAAAAGCAAACACAATTATATTATATGGGAATGGGTGAGGATGAGGATGCTTAATATTTTTGATGGTAAAATATTTGTTAAGAAAATATTTTGGATTACCTTTAAGGAGTTGTCTTTAATGTCATTTTTTGGAAATTTAGGTGGATTTTCTGGCCAGAATAACCGAAAATTTTTGAAGTGAAAATCTTTAAAGCGCTTTGTGCATAGTGATTTCAATGAATTCCAACCAAATTTTAAACTAATTAGACTTGAAGAAGAAAAATAAATAAATAAAACTTTTAAAAAATTGGCATTAAAGACAACTGCTAACTTTAATTTGTTTGTTTTTCCCTGCCTAGCCGGCGTTCCTTTGATTCGTTTGCTTTTCCGATCTCCGAGCGGAGGACGGTGCCTACTCAGCCTGTATTTGTTGGATGTCGCAATCAGTGTCAGGTTCATTGAGGTGAAAAGCCACGCTGCTGAGTGGATGTCACTTAGGTGTCACTGTCAACGTCAATGGATAAAAATAGAATGATCAGATATAACGCCAAACACGTGCGATCGAAGGAAATGAAATTTGAAGGCGGTGTATGCTGTTTCCATCGTAGTTACATCTCAACTCTTTCAGTCTCATTAAGCCTTGAGCAGAACTGGAACCATTGCCGCACCCTATGGGTCAGCACACAAACAGATAATTTGATTTTGACGTGGATGACAGAAAAAGCTCACAAAAAGCATTCAACCGTTAGCTCTTTGCATCCGATGAAAATTCGAGGATGCAGTCTTTAGAAATTCCGTGACAGCGTTGCTTTAACTCAAGTTTAACTCAAGTTGGTTGATCAGGGAGATAAAACGTTCATTGTGGGGTTTGGTTTTACATTGTTTCATCATTTCATCGTTCTTTCTTTCTGCTGTCTCCCTCTGCTCGAGATTCCTCATAATAGAAATGGGAGCGCTCCTCGTCTGTGTTTATGTTTTTTTTTGTTTTGTATTGTAGGAATACGAATGAATGTCAGTGCAGTGATGTCGGTGTGTCTCTGAATGTCAGTGCAGTCATGTTGGTGTGTCTCTGTCCTGCGTGTGTGTGGGAAGTGCTTCTTGTCTGTGCTTGTTTTGTTTTTGTGTGAATGTGAATGCCTGTATATGTCTGTTTTGTTTTCAAAAGATATATGTCTGTTTTGTTACGAGTGTGAGGGCAGAGAGCAGGAGGAAACCGGAATTTGCAGTTAGAGTTGCAGAACATGATGAGCTATGGTGAGATCATGAGACCAGAATTGATCATTGAAATCTTTGTGTTAGTTATTGTGCATTCATTTCTTTATTTTCCTTTCTTTCATGTTCTGATTTACAGGGTATGTTTGATGCAACAAGTGTGAATTGTCCATTAATGGGGTAAAATTTGATGGGATAAGATTTCTGATGTTAATTGTTAATTCTGGCAGGTAGAAGAAACAGAGGAGTTACTTGGTTTTGG